>VUQH01011736.1:5654-19532 GCA_015106775.1 Etroplus canarensis
TCCAACCAAAAAAACAAAAAAAAAAAAAAAAAAAAAAACAACTTTCACCCACAGTGACTGAGTGTAAGTCTTACTGTTTGAAATATTATTTTCAGCCTGTTTAGGAAGTTGCTTTATATCATGAGGGAAAAACCTGGCAGGAGGGGAAAAACATAGGAAAACAGCTGTTGTAAAAACTTCGCTGACAGTGGCCATGAACTATATACACAGGGCAGCATATCTTGTGGAAAGATTTCATGGAAGTAAACCATGCCAGAGTGAAAAATAAAACTAAAAAAGACTGAAACACTATGGCCTCAAGCAGAGTTTATTCCCAAATAAACTAAATAGCCGAAGCAAATTGGATTTAACCCCGGGCTGCACTGAATACAAACACGACGTCTATAAAACTAGACAGCCCAAGAGGTCAGATCTTTTCAACTCCGCCTGTCTTTTCGTGATCAATACCATTTCAAACAGACTCTTGGTGATATCAGCAAACAACTCAATCTAAACAGCCGTTTAGCATTAAGGGAGAACAGAGCAACAGCGTTAAAATGTTGAACTCGACTTCTGGCGTGAATACCAGCATTCACCAGCGCAACCAAGAGACTTGCAAAAAAACAGTAAATCTATTCGTTGCCTACAGACCTCTCAGGATTGAAGAGTTACACGGCTGCAGTTTATGAATATTCGGCTCTACTTTATATTGATAAATAACACTGAAAGACTTACGCTTTTGTACCAATCTGATCTATGTGTTTTATAACCTTCTGGTATTCTGCACATTCTGGTGGATGTTGGTTAGGTCAAAAGGTCTACTAACGTATAAGCTATTCAACTTACGAGTAAATGGTAATCATTCAGTCCCAATACAAAGCTTTATTTATCCTCCTTATCAAAGAATATAGATTTCAGAACGCTAACAGTACCGAATGGAGCAACAACCTCTAAATCACAGCCAAAACAGTTTCCATGCATAGCAAGCGTTGCAGGGTGGGTGGCTGTGGCTCAAGAGGTAGAGCGGGTTGTCTTCCAACATTACGGTTGGCGGTTCGATCCCTGACTTCTCCAGTCTACGTGCAGGAGAGTTCTTGGGCAAGACACTGAACCCCAAATTGCTCCCGATGCATCCGTGTGAATGTGTCTGGGATAGTCAAATGCGCTTAAAGGCACAGAATAAAGCACTGTGTGAATTAGGCTTGTAGTCAAAAGCGCTTTGAGTGCTTAATTAGAGTAGAAAAGTGCTATAAAAGTACCAGTCCAGTCCATTTGTCTCTGTGAAGTAATTTTAGGAGCACAAAGCACCTGACAGCTGGAGTTCCCTGAACATTTGGTGTCTTCTCTTTCTTGAAGACAAAAAAGGAAAAATGGTGTCAAAGTTGGAAAAAAAAATAAAGAATTAAATAAAAAACAGTAGCACACAAATGGTGGCTAGCTGTTAGACTCCAGCATGAATGCACAAACACATCTATACCACTAAGCAGCAGGCAGACGAATCAGAATGCAAAGCCCACAGAAGCTCAAATGACTCTTCACTACAAGCTGTTCCTATTGTCCTGTTTCTTAATAACATCTGTGATTCAGGGGAAGAGGAAATATACAGGCAGAGTGTTTTATTTATCTGGCTTCAGTCCGTTTCCTGCCGGCCCTTTGCGGGGAGTTCAATCATTCTCACTCTGCCTCCTTCTGTTTTTGTTCCCTTGCTCATAATCCATTAAGGAGATAAGGCGGAGGCTCCTGCAATGAAATAGAATGGTGCTGTCGCTGCATACCAAATCATTCAAATGCACACCCCACCTCCCACCCCGACCTCATCCAGCTCAGCCGGGCAAAAGGCGGTGGCACAATTTTAGGGAAAAGGAAGACAAGAGGGAAAAAAAGGAGAAGAAGGAATAACACAGATAAAGAGAAAAAAAAAGACAAGGCAACAAGTTGTTATTTGGCATCCACGCAGCCTGTGTTAACCAAAGATTCAGAGACAGGTGTGGGGATAACAAAGATAGCCAAAAAAAAATAATGAAAACGAGCGCATTTATTCCAAGGTATTGTATCAGAGAGCGAAATAGAAAATAATAAAAGATTTCTTCCAAACTTGCAAAACTGCGAGAAACAAAAAGCCACACACACGCTAACAAACACACAGGCAGTCAGGCGCATTCTGATGTGCTGGCACAAGCATTGAATGTCAGCCTCCTAACATGCCAGATCCTGATCAGGATTGTAATTTCTTTCACAAGAAAGTTGTTGAAAGAGAAGAAGCAGCATGACAGAGAAATTCAATTACAGATCACTTTTAAGACATCCAAAAACAACAGACACAAGAAAAAGCTCCATCCCACATTAATACTGGAGCCCAAATCAAATTACCACAGCCGCAAGCGGCAATGCCTGACACATACTGAGAACGTGATGAAATCTGAGTCCAAACTATGATTTTCTCCATCTCACCGACATCTGAGCATTTGATTACATCCTTAATTTTTGGTGAGTACAGATGGGAGTACGTAACGGAACCGCCACTGCTTGGAAAATGGCTGGGATTGGCTGGGTATGATTGAGTGGCAGATGGAGGGTAATAATTCTGTCATTAGGAGGAGACGTGTTTGCGTCTTATCTGGCCTTCTCCTGTTCCCCTTCGTTTTTGCCCAGTTTTTTTTTTTTTTTTAACCTTTTCTTGTTTGCCATCTCTACATGCAGTTCTCCATTAGCCAGCCGCAGCCACCCCCTGCTGTCTTCTTGCTCATCTGGCTTTCCTTTTTGCTCTTCACACAGCTCGAACGAAAAAAACGCCACAACTGCAAACTACTGATTTTATTCATATTATTGCTGGTAGCTCATATACTGCACTATATAATGCCTATAGAAAGTATTCACCCCCCTTGGATATGTCACCCTTTTATTGCTTTAATAAATGAAATCACGGTCAATATATAGGCTTTTTTGACAATTTTTTTTTTTTTTTTTAAAAAGCTTCTTTCATGTCAAAGTGAAAACAGAGTTTTACAAACTGATGTTAACTGATTAAAACATATAAGATAAGAAAAATGTTTGCACAAATGTTCACCTCCTTTAGGTCAGTATTTAGTAGCACCTTTGGCTGCAATCACAGCACGGAGTCTGTGTGGACGTGTCTCAATCAGGCTGGCACATCTGGACACTGGCATTTTTCTCCATTCTTCCTTGTAAAATAGCTCAGGCTCTGTCCAGTTGGCATGAACAGCTCTTTTCAAGTCCAGCCACAAATTCTCGATTGGTTTGAGATCTGGGCTTTGATTTGGCCAATCCATTACATTCACCTTGTTGTCTTTGAACTATTTCTGTGTGGCTTTTGCTGTATGCTTTGGGTTGTTGCCTTGCTCGAAAATAAATCTTCCCCCAAGCTGCGGTTCTCCTGCAGACTGAGTCAGATTCGGTGGTATTTTTCTGCATTCGCGTTCCCCTCTACCTTTACAAGCCTTCCAGGACCTGCTGCTGAGAAGCATCCCCTGAGCACGATGCTGCCATGATGCTTCACAGTCGAGATGGTGTGTTTGTGGTGATGTGCAGTGTGTGTGCATGTAGTCTGATGGCCAAAAAGCTCAAATTTTGTCTCATTAGACCAAAGAACCTTCTTCTAATTTACGTTTGAGTCTCCCATGTGCCTTTGGGAAAGTTTCAGATGAATTTTCATGTGAGCTTTTTTCAACAGTAGCTTTCTTTTTTCCACTCTCTCATACAGCTTCAACTAGTGAAGAACCTGGGCAACAGCATGTACAGGCTCTCCCATCTGAGCCACTGAAGGTTTTAACTCCTTCAGAGTGGTCGTAGGTGTCTTGGTGGCCTCCCTCACCAGTCTTCTCCTTGTCCGGTCACTCAGCTTATGAGGATGGCCAGTTGTAGGCAGATTTAGACAGGTGCCATATTCCTTCCATTTCTTAATGGTGGATTTGACTGAACTCTGTGGGATGTCCAGCGAGGTGGAAATTTTTTTGTAGCATCTCCTGACTTATACTTTTCAATGATGTTTTCTCTCAGTTGCTTGGAGTGTTCTTCAGTTGTAGCAGGAATACTGATGAACCAGAGACTGGACCGCCCAGACACAGCCATTTTTATACTACAGTCACTTGACACACATCAGCTGCACTCAGGGGATCTCCATTTCACCAACTGTGACACTGGTGGAATCAGCTAGCTGGACCTCTGTTGAGTTAGGTCAATCCCCCTTTAAACAGGGCGAACATTTATGCAAATATTTATTTCACACTATATATTTTTAATTGACTGACATTAGTTTGTTAAACTTTGTTTCTCTTTGAGATTAAATAAGCTTTTTCTTTGCAAATTCTTGTCATAAAGCCAAATTATACTGACCACGATTTCATTTATTAAGGCAATAAAAGGATGAAACATCCAAGGCATTATATCACTACACATGGCTGATACTTGTACAGAACTAAATCAACCATATAAAAATGATCAAAACTTTTTTGCAACAAGAAGAAAGACGCAACTGAAATGTAACAAGGCTAGAATGTCATGAACATAGTAGCTTATGCAGCTCATGATCCATTGCAATTCAGATTTTCTTGTCAATGTTTAGCTGTATCGCACAACCTAACAAGAAATAAAATCCACTGGGAAGCCAAGGATGATATAGGCCAAAAATTATATCTCAATATCTTTAAGTTCAGTGGCTATATACCGTATATATATCTTTTTTTTTTCATAAAGTAACAACAAAAAGAAACTTCAATGTCAAAGCCTTTAGTGGGAACAGCATGTGTGAGAATGACCTTGTCTGATACTAATCCTTCACAACATTCTCAAATATTTACAGATTACAACCATCATCATTCCAAACACACACACACACACATACTAACAGATGTGTTGGGTCTCAGGGCAGCAGCAATAACACACAACTGGAAGAAACGGCGAAAAATTTGCGTCATCATCATTATCTTTTTCAACCCCCTATGCACTTATTTTTCCCTCCCTCCCTTTAGTCATCGTTCATCAGATGGACACAGACTCAAGTCAGAAGGAATAATGTGTTCACTTTTCAGGCCCCCTGTGGCGTTGGAATGGCATGGTAAATAGCATCATCCTCTAAGGACTCTCAGTCGCATATGGCCACCACAGTTTATGTGCCTCCTGAAAACACAGACCACACTGACACAAACACTTTTTTTTTTTTTTACTTGCTGATCCCAAGATGATAGTCAACACCAGTTAAATATATAATTTCAAGGACACTGCCTGTGGTAACTTTAGTGACTTGCAAGCATTACCAAAAACCAAACAGCCAAAGTGCATAAAAGTCTTTGAAATATAAAATAAGAACAATAAATCCTTTTATGTGCGGCTTAGTGCTTAGTGCACCCTTGGCACAAGATATAAAACTGCACACTATCCAAAACATTTGACACATCCACAAATCAATGCCTTTTACTAGACCTGGGCTAAGATAAAGTTTCACAGTATGATTATTACTTCATATCTCTCATTGCCAAAAAGCACGGGCACGACTCTGGAGTACTCAGAAACAAACCAGGGCAATTTGTAAAAACATCCACTGGAAGATTTCAGAAAATGGTTCTGATTGAGTGTGAACAATATTCATCCCAGTAGTTTGATCTATAATGTAGTATCTTTGAGCAGCTAAAGCAATATTAAACTGTGGCAGATTTAAAGCCCCTTAATAATTAATTGTGGATATCTCTTCTATGAGAGAAAGATAGTGATAGCAGGAGCTAAGGGAACACCTTGACAACCCTGCTTCCATTTCTTTCAATGCCCTGTTTAAAAAAGGGAAACGACATGTAGTTATGATATGTACTTTAACACTGAGGGAGAATGTTTCTTTGAGTCCACAGCAGATGGCAGAGTCAACAACTTTAGCTTATTGTTAAAAAGAGCATGGCATGACATGCCAAGATGGATCCTTGTCATGTACCTGATGTTTGCAGTGGTCCTCAATCAAACAGCTACGGTACGGTGCCTTGCATCCTCTCTTATTCCTTTTTTGCAAAGAAAATGGTAAATAGGTGAAACGGTTTATTGAATCATGTGCAAGCATAAATGAAAATGCACAACATAAGGCAAAAACAGCATTTGTTCTAATGAGCTTGAAAGTCAGTATTTTGGTATGATCATCTTATAGCTCATCATCGCATAGCTTGAACTCCCCTGGACAAGCTCTCCTGTAATTTAATAGTTCTCCAGACTTCTTGAAGGACATTCTAAAGCTCTTTGGATAATGGCTGCCTTTTGTTCCATTCTTTTTTAATGCATTAGCAGGGTGTTTGGGAATATTGTTATACTGAAAAACGAAGCCTTTGCCAATCAGACACTTTCCAGATGTTACTGCATGAGACGCTCAGAAGGAGTTGCACTGTGTCTTTGTGGATCTTGATAAAGCATATGATAGGGTGCCAAGAGAGGAACTGTGATAATGTATGGGGAAGTTAGGAGTGGCAGAGAAGTATGTGAGGGTGGTGCAGGACATGTATGAGGACAGCAAAACAGTGGTGAGGTGTGCAGTAGGAGTGGCAGATGGGTTCAACATGAGGGTGGGATTACTTCAGGGATCAGCACTGAGCCATTTCTTGTTTGAAATGGTGATGGACAGGTTGACAGATAAGTTCAGGCAGGAGTCTCCGTGGACTATCATGTTTGTACTTCGTGATCTGTAGTGAGAGTAGGGAACAGGTGGAGGACAGCCCAGAGAGGTAAAGGTATGCACTGGAGTGAAGAGTAATGACTTTCAGTAGACTCAAGACAGCGTGCATGTGTGTGAATGAGAGAGAGGCAGGGGAATGGTGAAGATGCAAGTAGTAGAGGTAGTGAAGGTGGAGGAATTTAAATACCTGGGGTCAACTCTCCAAAACAACGGACAGAGCACAAGAGAGTTTAAGAAGAGAGTGCAGGCAGGGTGGAGTGAGTAGAGATGAGTTTCAGGAGTGCTTTGTGAAAGAAGGATAGCAGCAACAGTGAAAGGGAAGGTTTATAAGACGGTAGTGAGACCTGCTATGATGTATGGAGATGGTGGCACTGACAAAAAAGGCAAGAGGCAGAGCTGGAGGTGGCAGAACTGAAGATGTTGAGATTTTCCCTGGGAGTGACCAGGATGGACAATATTAGAAATGAGTTCATCAGAGGGACAGCTCATGTTGAGAAGTTTGGAGACAAAGTCAGAAAGGCAAGGCTGAGACGATTTGGACATGTTCAGGGGAGGGATAGTGGATATATTGGACAAAGGATGTTGAAGATGGAGCTGCCGGGTTTATCAGGTCAGAAGGTTCATGGATGTAGTGAATTAGGACATGCAGAAGGTTGGAGTGACAGAAGAGGATGCAAGCGACATTTACAGATAGATACTCACTGTCATGCCTCTTTCCTCCACACATATGGACAACGATTTGAATAAAAAATGTCACTCCATAAGACCTGTTGCCACTGATTTACAGTCCAGTTCCCGTGCTGTTTGGCTTACTTTGGCCTTTTCTCCATGTTTCCCTTCTTTAAGAACGGCTTCTCAACAGCCATCCTTCCACTGAGACAAACCAGAGATGGATCAACTTGAAGGTCCAGATGCATCTCCCCAGTCCTGTGTGGATTTTTAAACTGACTCTACATCCCCTAGAATCTGCAGAAAGTGAGCTGTCAATACCAGATAAATGATGGCCGAATAGTTTTTACTCGTTTTATTAAAGACACCCATTTTTCTTCTGCGTGCGCTAGAACTCACGAACACCAATTCGAATTTTGAATGAGCAATACACATGCACAGACTATATGCTAATGCACATTACTGCTTATGTTTTATCAAATTTAGTGAGCACTTGAACATATGCATTCAAAATTCACGCATTAAACTATTGAGGATTAATGTAGCAAATATACATATTTCTCGGTTTGATGTCTAGACTTCTGGCAGAATGCCCTAGATTCTCAGTGTATCTCAATAAAAATAAAAACTACATCATTTACAGCATTTAATAGCTCTCTTCTGTGTGTGTATGTGTGTGCATACATCTGATTATTCCAGAAATACCACAGGGAACTGTTGACCCCAGGCGAGGCACTTAAGCGAAGCGAGTGAAGCATTAAATCTTTATGGTCACTTTCCACTCTCCTTTACACAGCAGCAACAGCTACGAGAAGCAATGCACTGACTCGTTTGGAGGTCTGTCAAATGACGTGATTTACTACGCAAAGTTGCAATGAGAAGGTGCCACAATGCGTAATTGGGACTGTACACGCCAGTGGCTGCAAATGTGCAATATTCAACCCATCACCACCATAACAGGTACTGCACAACATTGTCGTCTGTTTTGCTTTGGATCGTTAACAGGCGGTGTCCAATTACACACATTTAAAACTATGAAGCATCAACATTTCATAACTAAAAACCTTCCAGTACAACATGTGTATTTCTATTCAGCACGGGCTTACCCGCATTACAAATATGTTGAACGTTGTTTATTGGCTTAATAACAGTTTACTCAGGATGTGGGAAGATAATGAAGGATCGCAAAGGAACATATCTCATATCAAGATATTGTGCTCCCCCAGATCTCCTAATCAGCTCCATAACGCTCAGTAAATCATTCCGACTCCCACTTCTTGTTCATTAAAACACAACTAATATGCCATGGAATATATCAGAGCATCTTGGAAATTGGCGAGGGGTACAGATCTTTCAGTTGCTGATCCATCTTAATTAAACAGTTCATAAATAAATTGGACCTCCATATGTCGAGCGAGAGAACCTGGACTAATTTCACGTTCTAGCTATCGAAGCTAACACACAGAAGGGATGATTATGACTTCTTCACTTATGCCAATACACAAGACAAACTAAAGATGCTCAAAAGAGCTTTAGTATATTACCAGCTTTTAAATAAAATCCCACTGCATTCACTTCAAAGGAGAGGCTCTACCATCACTGATATAAGTTATATAGCAAATATACCATCCTCATGTTTAAGAGAGTTTCTTCTACATTCAAACTGGCACCATCTTCCACTTGCCCCCCCTATTGTTTGTATTTTTCCCAATTACCAAATGTCTGGGGTTCAGGCCTGGAGAAGCCATGCTAGACTCATCTTGTAAAAAAAACCCAATAAATTCTCAATTTGACCTCTATTTTCCTTTCATTTATGAGGTCAAAACTCATCACTAGCCCCCTCCCCCAGAGATCTAGTGTGCTCTGTCACAGTACCTATCTGTCCTTCCTCTCCTTTTCCTATCTCCAACTGCCAGAGCCGCAGATGTACTCTACCCCAGTTCCCTGGTCCATCCTTCCTCTTTCGACAGCCAGTGTCATAGAATGAATGCCTCTGATTGCCACTTATAGACTTTACACATTAGAGAAGCTGAAAGTGGGGAGTGGACCGCAAAATACATGCTGTCCAGAACATTTTTTTCTCAGAATTTTGGAAGCTATAATTGCAATGTCAGATGTGATGGAGAAACAAGCAGCCAGGCAGTATTGAGAGGAAGGAAGGAAGCCAGTCCTTAAGTGGAAAATTGGCACATGGAACCAGAGCGCCTTCCTTAAGCACAAAACCCCACCCTAAAACACACACATGCACATTACCTAAAGCTACTAGCATCACTGCAAATCTTCATTCCTCCTTTTGCTTTTGTTTTCTTGTTACACGAGCCATATATGGAAACCCAATCTGTAAAAATAAAATAATTTAACACCTTCTAGAATGATTTAATGCTATCAACAGGATGCAAAAAGACTATCGCTATGATAATAGATTCAAAACATGTTTGTATTTGGTTTCTGAAATTGAAACTGAACAAAAGGGAGGTGTGGGCCAGAATTTAGTGTAGTACCAATTTATACCACAAGCTGGTGTAGAGAGTCAGTGTCATGTCGAGTGAGCCTCGAGTCCATCAGATGAAGATGGAGAAACAGACGTTGGCGTGACAGTTGTGAATCTGAAAGCAAATAGTACCTTAGGCACTTGGAAATGGACTCTTATCACAACAAAAACCAGCTCCCAGATAGAAATCACGCTTGTGGAGGAAATGTATCCCTTGATTAACAGAGCACTACCCACTTGCTATGACAAATGGAGTGAGTGCTTACAGTAGGTTTAACAGCTGCTCTCCACATTATTGCAAACACAGTGGGTGAGACAGAAAGCGAAGCAGGGAGTGGACCAGATTCCCAACATGAAGAGAAAGATTAAACCAGTCGCTGGGTGTGACGAGAACTTCATAGCTATCTGTCAAGCGGTTAACCGGAAGATCTCAGATCCATAAATCTGTTTTTGTTTTTTTTCTTTTTTATCTGATTTGTGCTGGGGCCTATCCCAGCTGTCATTGGAGGACAGGTCACCAGGTTACTAACACAG
This sequence comes from Etroplus canarensis, assembly GCA_015106775.1. Taxonomy (NCBI): domain Eukaryota; kingdom Metazoa; phylum Chordata; class Actinopteri; order Cichliformes; family Cichlidae; genus Etroplus; species Etroplus canarensis. Next base: position 15,992 of record VUQH01011736.1, read on the forward strand.
AGGCACACCTATGGCCAATTTATAACTGCCAATTAGCACCTTTAAAAAGAACCAGAAATTAAAAATAATGACCCCCAGTGTATCAACGACTGATCTCTAGAATACAGGGATTTGCTTTAAAATTAAGGAATTGAAAAAAAATAAATCCTCTTCCAGTAATAGATATTTTCAGCATATAGAATACATGCAAATTATATGAAGTTACCACTCAGTGATTTTTCCTGTCAGCAGCACTTCTACTGCAAAGCAATCCTATATTAGTGACACACTAAAAACAACAAGAAAATCTCCTGGACCTCTGAGCTATAGAAGCTCAAGTCAGAGGCAAAGTGATCTACAGGGACATTAGTGCAAAATAACACCTCGCCTTGAGCGTTTGTTGATGTTTAATGTTTCATTTTGACACTCTTCTCCCTTCAGGCACCGTTTAGAAGTTCAATCCTGTTTCTCTCCACTAACAGCCCCACACTGTGTTCTGCAGATTTCTGTCAGAAAAAAAAACAACAAAAAAACACAATTGTAATGATTTTTCCCGAAAATGTTGCGGCCCGTGAGTTTTTGTCAGAGCGGCTTCCTGTTTTGTATTGCGGGGTGGGTCTCAGCAGGTGACTACAGCAACAACCCGTAATGGAAAATTAATGTCTTCCAACTGAGACAACACACTAACTTCACTCATTGGGTCGGGTAAACACCATTAGACCATGGTATCTGCAGTGCTCCTGGAAATTCAGTCATTTGAGAGAGCTGAGTAATTATAGCAAAAATCATGGAAATTTCTGTAACTGATGTGTTCATTATTCATGTGCCTACTTTGCAAGACTGGGAATCCTCTTTGTGAAAAACGATAAGCAGCTTGATTTAACTGAGATTGGAAAGTCCCAAATGGTGCGTCCTGCAACACTACAGGATAATGACGTATTTCTTTGTTGCACAAGGGTGAGGAGGTATTTAAATAGGCATTTTGGTGAGTTGAACTGCACAAAGATTGGTAAATAGTTTAGTCTATTAATCATTATTAATATCTCAATTATTTAACACTATTAAACACTAAAAAAAAGGCTTTCTAAAGAGAAACACTGGCCAGAAACTTCTTTAGTGACCCCATCAAAAGGAAGATATGAGAGAGACAACGTCTGACCACTGTCGTAAGACTATACACTCACTGGTCACTTCATTAGGTAAACCTGTTCAACATCTTAGTAATACAAATACCTAAGTAGCCAATCACGTGAAAGCAGCTCAGTGCATTTCAGCATGTACACATGGTCAAGGCTACCCACAGAAGTTAAAACTGAGGAGCACAATTTGGTGGAAAAACAATGTAAGTCACTCTGAATGTTATTGGTGACAGACAGGCTGATACTGCTCATCCAGAGTTTACAGAGAATGGGCTAAAAAAAGAAAAACTATCTAGCGGTGGGTAGTTCTCCAGGCAAAAATGCCTTGGTGATGCGAGAGATAATTGGAAGACAACAGTAACTCAAATAACCACTTGTTACAGCCATGGTATGCAGAAGAGCATCTCTGACCATTCAAACGGTCAAACCTTGAAGCAGCTACAGCAGCAGAAGATCACATTGGCTGCCACGCCTGTCAACTAAGAGGAAGAAACTGAGGCTGCAATTTGCACGATCTCGCCAAAATTGAAAAACAGAAGACTGTAGAAATGCTTCAACGGCTCCACCGGTTCTGATGAACCGTTGGATCTGATGAGTCTTCATTTCTGTGCTGACATTAAGATACGAGGGTCAGAATCAGGTACAAACAACATATAAGCATGGATCCAGCCTGCCATGTGTGAAAGATTGATTGATTATGGTGGTGTAATGGTGTGGGGGATATTTTCTTGGCACACTTTTGGTCCCTGAGTACCAACTGAGAACAGGCAACCTGAGTATTGCTGATAACCGTGCCCATCCCTTTATGACCACAGTGTACCCATCTGCTGATGGCTGCCTTTAGCAGGATGGCGCATCGTGTCCCAAATCTCAAATAATCTCAAACTGGTTTCTTGAACATGGCAGCGAGTTCGCTGTAATCAAATGGCCTCTGCAGTCACCACATCTCAATCCAACAGAGAACCGCTGGAACGTGGTGGAACAGGAGATTGGCATCTTGGATGTGTAGCCAGCAAATCTGCAGCAACTGTGCGATGAACACGACCCTGAGGAATGCTTTCAAGACCTTGTTCAACCTATGCCATTAAAAATTTGAGGCAGACCTGAAGGCAACCAGGTGTCCAATCTGGTACTAACAAGATGTATCTAACGAAGCGGCTGGTGAGTGCATATGAAAGATGTAAAAGAGGAAGAACAGAACAACGCTAAGATTTTTTTTCATATCACGAAGGTAATGGTATGCTATAGAATGCCTAAATGAAGGTAACAATAAATCCTGAGCTGCTCTTTCGTTGAGATACAACAGTATCTTGTTTAGTTTCAGCGGCTGAGCAAAAAGCCCCGCTGCTTGCTTTCATCTTGCCAAAGTCTAATTAGCCAAACTGAACAAATAACAGTGAGACAGAAGTCCTCTGCATATTCAAACAAAAGGGCTCCTGAGTTTGAGCAACCAGAAGGAGCTGAAGGGAGGGAGAGAGAAGAGAGTGAGCTGATCACAAGAAAATTAAACGGCACTGAACCTTGTAAACAAATATTTCAACAATGTTAAACACAGTGTAGGAGATGTCTGGTGCCGCTGTGGTGTGAAATAGCCTAGCTCTGTTTGGAATGGGGTTTCACGTATGATGGACACAAAACTCGACAACAAACATGCTAAAAAAAAAAAGACTAAAAGGAAACAAAAAGCATCACATGATCACATGGATATGTGATGGGGTATCAGGAAATCCATGCAAAGTTTCTTAATAGAAAAGGTTGCATATGAATGTAACTAGCGGAGCAGGGTGAGGCGTCTTTTACTTAGGTTAAACAGAATCCTTATTTCTGCTCATCTGTCCTACCTGCCTGGAAAGTATTGCCCTCATTAATAATTTGTCCTTTACCGATGTGTTCCACCTTGAAGTGTTGACTACTGTACATTCCCCTGTAATATATGGAGCTACTGTAGGCTTGTCCGCATTGTTGAGGTGAGAGAGAAAAAAAAAGACACAAATCAATTGCTTCACCCTCAATACCAGAGATAGTTCTTTCTTCCCAAGTTTGGTTCTCTTGAAAGTCATTCATCACTCTCTAGGCTTTGCGTGGACAAATGCATGAGATGCTGTAGTAGGCTGACCCTTGCTGGCATAGCAACAGGCTGCAGTATCTCAACATGGCGATGGTCACACCGGTGTATTCGCTTTCTGCTTCACACTCTTCTGCTTTCTGTTCTTTTTCAAACCTTTTCATTCACAAACGTGCATATGTTAATGGCAACTTAGCCATGAACTATGCAGGTACAGGACAGTTCTTTCATTGAAACAGTTTTGAGGTCAAATCCTATTTGTATAGTTATGGATGCCATGTCATATTGCAAAGACTGTACTGTAACTGTAAACACTTTCCAGTTAATTTGCATTTCTCATCTTCCAAAAGAAGGAAAA
>VUQH01011738.1:1409-30808 GCA_015106775.1 Etroplus canarensis
TCTGTTACGGAGCAGACAGTGAACGCAGCAGCTTCTCGTGTGTGTTTGGGGGGATGCGTGTGTTTTTGTGTGTGTGTGTGTGTGTGTGTGCGCGCGCGTGTGTCTTTTCTCAGTCTTTATCACCTTGCTATTTCACCCACCCCATATTTCTGTGTCTCCCACTGCTTTACTTTACAGCTTCTTTTAGAGTTTCTGTTTGAACTTTGGATTATTTTGCCAACATCATCATTATATACAAATGCATGTTTATCCATCCACCCAGTCATGTTCTCTAGGAAGAAATGAAAGCAGATGAGATGTAATTGTTCTGTTTTATGTCTACCCCATTGTCCTCCCTCCTTTGAGCATTCTCTGAAAACTTCCAAAGTGAAGCCTTAAGGAGACATCCTAATCAAATACCCGAAACACTTCAGGTGACTCCTTTTAATGCCTGTAGACAGACCATTCTTGCTCTTGTATTGTCACATAATTACAATTGATCAGGACCTGCAGGCAAAATATTCCAAGACACTGATTTTCAACGTGCAGGGTGCTAGAGTTTGATAGAGTCCAATACAGTCAATAGGAGCCCCTCAAAGTCTGAAAAAGTCACTGTGACAGCCCACCCTCAAAGCAACCATGTAAAAGGAGATTAGTTTGGTAACTCATAATAGATCTTCTTTCTTTAGACATCAAGATTACTTTTATCCAAAAGTAAATTTTTCTTTCTCTTCTCTCACCCCCAAACTAGTTGAGGCAGATGGCTGCCCCTCCTGAGACTGGGTCTGCCAGAGGTCACTTCCTCTTTAAAGGGAGTTCTTCCTTCCCACCATCACCAAGGGATCTGATTATTGGGGGTTTCTCTCCAATGTTGTAGGGACTTTTCCTTACAATATAGAGTACCTTGAGGTAACTTTTGTTGTGAATTGGCACTATATAAATAAAACTGAAATGAACTGAATTAATGACCATGTGAAGTGAGAACTAGAAATTCACTAGTAAAGACCCCTAGCACAAATGTGAATGAAAAACATTTATCGATAATAAAGCAACAAGTTAGGCCACAGGCTGCAGTTTGGGTAAGGCCTCAGTCAGGATGAGTGGCAGCTCCTGGTCTGGGTTGATTCCACTTGATACGTCTGCAGAGAGTTTAAAAACAGAGAAACTAGAACAAACCAGGGCAAGTAGGCATTTTATGTACAACGAAAATGGGAATATTTGGGGTGTGGTCCTGCAACTTGACTTAAGATAAATTATCTCCAAATACTAAATTGGCTTTTAGATTGAAAGCTTTGCCTGTCATGTTGAACTACCACTTCACCATAACAGTTCAGTCCAACTCAGACATCACTAGAATTCCTGGACCATCATACCCCTCAATGGTTATGTCTGACTTCCCTGTCTCACTTGAGCTTGAGCTGTGTGTTCATTGCATTCATTACAAGCCCCTCCCACAATGGGAAGATTGCTTTAAGAAGGGCATCCAGTGTAAGATCTGGGGCCAAATTACTTATGCAGATTCATCCACCTTCAAGGATAACAGCCAAGGGTACTTCTTCACACTGGTGCTGACTGAAACTGATAACTCTGCATAATGTCACCGTGTCATACGCATAAATACACATCTAAAATTACAAAGATTTCTTTTAGTTCCAGATTGACAGGTGTATTACACTGGATGACAGTACAACCCCATCCATTGTATGCATCCATAAACTCATAAATAATCATCCCTCACCCTCTCAGGATACCATGCAGCTCTCAAATCAGTGCATCTCATCAGCACCGATTCCATCAACAGTTTGGTTGCTGAAACTCAAGGGCAGCCTCTAATTTCAGCCAGTAATGAATGAGCTGGTGGGACAGGGGGAGGGGTGATGAACTCCAATCAAGGGGCTCCTATGGGACTATTATCAATGGGATACTTCCGGAAACATCTGTCACACAGTTATCCATCATCGGATGACCAGAGAAGCTGTAGCTGGGAATGATGGGCACAGCTGTGAGGCTTGTGGTGGCTGGAGGTGGACAAGCGACATCACCGTTTGAGTTTTTCATCACTGTGCTTTGTGATTACAGCATGATAGTGGGATGAGTTAGCACGCTTCAAAAGGGACGGCATTCTCTGACTGTATTAAATCAGTGATTTTCTGTAATGATAAGAGAATGTGTTGATGGATTTCTGCGAAAGTACCTCAGGTATACTGTACAAGCATGTTTATCTGATCTCTATGGAGCATGGAGGTTGTTCCCAGGAAGCTAACGTCTTCAATAAAACTGAAATTTATCAGAGCTCTGGACAAAAATCTAATTTAAAATATGAAACAGGAATTTTGAGAAATGTGGTGGTGTCATTTTTTTTCAATTTAGCTTTTACCTGCAGGTATCAGAAAGGAAATCCCATTGTCCCCATACAGTATTCAATGAAGTGAAGTGAAACACACAAAAGTCCTGCAAACTGAGCATCTTGGAGGATAAAAGCAGAGAAAAGTTGCTATATTTAAAAAATGCTACATGCTACATGCTACACCCTGTTGCTTTTGCACATAGTGTGCGGAGTTCAGAATGATAAAGTCTATAGTGTTTGGTGTGATTACTCCAGATGCTGCCTGGCATGTAACTAATGAGTTGCAATTCACCCCAGGTCAAGTCTGAGGCTTCTGCTGGGTCTTTGAAGCTTGTTTACCCTGCTGCCTAATGCCCACGAGACCTCTGTGCTCCCCTCCTGCTCCCCTCCACTCCCTGCATACCTTCCAGAGAAATTAAATACCTGCATTAGGAAAAAAGAAAAAGAAAGAAAAGTAAAAAGAAAAAAAAACAACCAGAAAAAAAAATGTAAATATCTCAGCAGCATTGTCTTTCCAGAAGTCATGACAAGGTTGCACAAGATCCACATACCTTGTTGCGGTTGCAGGTAGGAACTTTTCTTCTGTCAGCTGTCTACATCCACCAACCAAGAAGCATGCAGTGAACTATCATTACAGTTTAGCCTGAAGGGACGACATCAATGTTTCCATGTTTCAGTGTTTCCTGTATCGAGAAAAAGCCTCTCAGCGTGGGGAGATGGATGCTTTTCTCTTCCAAGTGATATTGTTGGTGTGTGTAGCCCAATTCAAATCAGTCTGGCTTATCCTTCTTCTTCTTTTAATTTAGTGGTTTAATAAAAGAGAAAATAGCTCCAACATGAAACTGCTTGATATAAGGCTCGGGGATTGAATTTCATGATTGATTGATTGATTGACCTGTCGTGATTTTGTGAAAGAGATATTGCTCTTATGAGCTCAAATTTTTTACAGGGAATATCTGTAAAGATGGGGAACTCTTGCCAAAAAAGCACTGCAGGCCTGAAAACATGAAATGAATTAAATTTTAAGTGAACTCTCCCTTTATGTGGAAATGTTCCTCAGAAGTCAGGTGTAACTGTTTAGCTGGAGGACTTGTTAGGAGCAGCTTTACAGAGGTATCATCAAAAGGATAATACAGAGGTACTGTGACGGTTCCACGAGTCCTCCAGTGATGGTCTGCTATCTCTCTCTCACCCCCTTCTCTCTCCCCTCCTCTACTGATGAAGAATCCCTTGAGAGGCATGGCATGGTGGGGTTCCCACTTGCATCTCATCATCAATCAGTTACAGTATAAAGCTCCAGTCCTGCTCCCCAGTCTTTGTCAGCTTGTTGTCTCAGCAAGAGTGGATTTTAATCTTAAGGCTCAGTTCTAGTTTCTCAGTTTATGGTACAGTTTAGTATACTCGCCACCTGTCTGTACTGCATCCTAACATCCTCTCTTCTCCTCGCATTTCCTCTTTGGTGCTCCAGCCTTGGAACCCTCTTGCAAACCTACCTGCCCATGTGTCCCCAGCACCTGGATTAAGGTCAGACTTTTAAACCCCTTTTCCCACACTCACCTGCAATCCTGAAGATTTCTGTGGATTCCCTTCCCTGGAATTCCCACTTATCTGTTGTTGTTTCTCTTTGTGAATAAATTGTTTGAACCTTTTTTCATGCCATCCTGCTTTGTAATCCATTGCTAAATCATAACAGGTATATCCTTGTGCTAACCAATATATTTCTACCAAATTGACCTATCACAGCTGCCTCCTCTGTTGGCAAGGTGCATGGTGTAAAGCATAGGGATTTACTGCAGTACTATAATTCAAGCACAAATATGGCAAGTAGGGCCAAAAAAAAAAACTCTGTTTTTAATGCACTGTACGCAGACCAAGTTGACTGGCACCACAGCTGAGGAAGTTTGTGCCAAATGGACCCCTTCAGACTGCTCAGAATATTACACTAAAACACAACCTTGACAGTCTGACCCTTGGAGACAATTTGCTGTGCAGAACCCTGTGAATGTCCAAAAAAAAAAAAAAAAAAGAGGAGTACTCCTAATCTGGGATGACCACTGTAGGTTCTTTGACTGAAACTGCTGATTGGTCTCTGGGTCTTTGCCAGAGCCCTAGTTCTCATCATCAGTGACGATACTCTTCCCTAAAATAATGATCCTCAGTTCAGTTTGACACAGAAGCTGACATTTGCTCTTTTGTCAAGTTTGAAGTCCATGGTGAAATTGCAGTTTTTCATTGAAGTGATCAGACAGGGAATGGGAAAAAAATGCAGCTGCAGCACTGAAAGCAGTCCAGACATGCACAAGGACATGACTTTAAAGGGAAGATGTGCCCATTTTTATTGATTAATCAATTTATTTCTTTTCATTGGTGGAGCTGCAAATCTTTTGGAAATGTGTTTGCTACACTCAAATGATATCAGAAGGAACCTGAGAAGCATAGAAGAAGGTGTGTACCTGTAAAGACCAATTAATGCTGCGTTGCAGCTGCATTGAAATGCAGAAAACACAAGCAAATACACACAGCAGTGCTGCCATTCAGACTAAAAGAGTAATCAGCATTGCCTGGGGGTACTGAAGTATCTGAAACTATTTAAATAACCCAATTATATTTTTTAATCTAAAACATAATCTGTTGATTGTCGAGCACCTCAATGCACACCCTGTAATGTATTCCTGCATTTACTTCCATTTTTTAGATTTGCCTATTTTCTTAACCTGCGACCCATATCAGTGCATTCCAAACTTTTAAATTAGACGAGAACTTCACTCACCAAAACTCTTCATCAGTCACTTGAGAAAATTAGATCAGTGGTTCAAAGGGTCACAAGCAAAACTGATAAGCACTTCAAATTACTCCCTGCATCCGCCAGCCAGAGAATTTCACTACCATGAGGAGACAATTTTTCAAAATCCCTTTTAAATATCCTGTTTAATTACGTTTAAACCTTAGTTTTTTGCAATTCCAGCTGCCAGAGGTTAAAAACTAACTGGGTTATGACCAAACAACTAAAGTGATTGTCTTTGCAAACTGTGTCCACTCAAGGTTAGCCCTGGGATAGTAAACCCTGTGCATCTCTGCAGAAGAGATGGTCTCTTAGGACATTCAGAGGGCTACCTCCTTCAATCCTATACCGCCCTTTCACCCCCAGTAACACCCCAGCCTTCAGCTTTATTACAAGTGGTGGGAGAAAACGAAATGCCTGTGACGGATAAAGGCAGGGCAAAGAGTCAGATGCCTTGGAAACAGATAAAAATAAAAAGTCAAGAAGGATTTCAGGGGATTTGCAGCATCTAGCTCAAGGTTCACTGCCGGAGGTTTGTGTGTGTGTGCCCATGTGTGGTAAGTGTGAGAAAGAGCAAGAGATGCGTGAGGCATTTAGTCTCGGCCTTGCCATGTTGAATCCTATTTCCCTTTGGCTGTTGCCCAGCAACATCACCTTGACAGCGAGAAATGGCCAGAGAGAGATATAAAAGGGAGGATAAAAACAGAAACGGGTCTCCCGCTTACTTGATACGTTAATAACACCCTTTGCTTCAAAGCCATGCCACGGCATGTTCCCCCACTTATACGGTAGTGGGTGGGGGTAGCTGTTATTATTTGAGCCTTAGTGGGACAGGTCAAAGGTCAAAGGGAAACCAATCATATCTCTGCCCCCTGTGGAGGGTTTAGTAGCTTTAATATAAGAGAAGCTACAGCCTTCACTTGTATGTGGCCCTGGGGAGGTAGCAGGGCAGTAGGCAGTGAAGATCAAAGTCATCCTGCAGGACACTGGCACATATGGTCAGGGGTGGGTCTGTACTGCTGCATAGATAAACATGATGTAATATCTGTGTGAGCTCGCAGCTGCCCCTCCTAGGGTCCTGCCTCCTCACCCCAGAGTCCTTGCAAAATGAGTGTTTTTCCCTCAAAATCATCTTCAATCAAAGGGGAAGGAAATGATTGAGTGGTTTGTAACTCCCAAGGAGTCATTTCATGCAAAGAAGAGAAGGTTCAACAAAGGGACAGGAAGATGGGGAACACAGATAAGACAGATCCAGCGGAAGCCCTCTAAGAGCTAGTTATATAGTTTTAACACTGCTCATTTAAGATTGTTTACATTGTATTTAGTAGTACTATTTTATAGACTGTACAAAACAGTAGAGGCCTGTATTACAAAGCAGGATTTGGGCTTATTCAGGTAAGTTTAGGGTTAACTCTGGGTTTTAAGCATTACAGAGGTAGTTCTCTTCTTACCAGAGTTTATCGCCATCCCAATTCATCCAGCAGATTATGTTTGAGATTAGAAATCAACAGGTATGAAATCACCATCTACTGACCAACCAGTTCTTCTGAAAATACCATCACCAATCCTGGAAGATCCCTCAGACTTCTGTGCGCAGATACAAAGAGGGTCTTACATTTTTTAATAGTGTCTAAAGTCTTTTAACATTAGAAATACAGATTCTTAGACACAACTTTATATATTGATTAGGCTTTAGTCCGTGTTGGCTGAAAATAATTTTAATGAACACACTTTGATTGTTCTGGAAGCATTAGTATATGATCCTAAAACAGGACACCTATTTGGATTTGTTGACCTTAAGTCAAATTTACATCTGCACCTGATCTGCACCTACATTTGAATTCTGTTTTTATATTTATTCTTTACTCTCCACCACCACTCACCTCTTACTGTAGAACCAAGCTGCAACTGATAGAATAAAAACTAAAACTGTCTTCTGCACGTCTAAGTATTAATTAATGAAATAACAGTCACAGTCAGATTCTCTCATCACTTAACAACAGAACTGTGAAACTCTGCTAACCTACACAGAATTTTTGTCAACTATTCTTCCTGGTATCATGTAGGCTAAAGTTTATTAATATAGTAAATCTCTTCCAGCACTCATATAGCACTTTTATTATAACTCTTTCTACAGCATTTTTCCTATTACAAACATAAAGCTGATTTGTCTGCAGCAGCTCAGTTGATTTCAATGTGTATCACTAAAATAGTTTTATCTTCCTTTGTAAAATAAGTTTTCTTTTGCCAGTAGACCTGCCCGTGTTTGTGATCGGCTGGATGCTAGCAACACCACCCCTTTATGTTCTTGTAGCTAGATAAGGAAACCCTGGGTTGACTTATTTAGTCGGCAACCACCTTCGATTGACCACTTAGCCTGATTGCTGGGGTTAGGGTTAAATGAAGCCAAATTACAGAGAGACATCCAGTGTATGCTAAACTTGCTTCACAGTAGAGAGCCCTTGTGGTGCTGGGCAAAGCTGACATTCTGACTCTTATGGCATAAAATTTAACTGGCATATAGGTAAATCTGCTCTCTAGAGCTATTTTGCCTCATTTCACACTTTATTGCAGGCAGCTACTTTTACCTGGGAAGCCAGTGAGGTGATTGGTTACCATGCCAGACTGATTTACTACGACAACAACTTCCTTTGGGGACATTCTCTTTGATTATCATGTTAGACTCACTAACTTCTCAAAATGGAGTAACATTGGTTTCAGAACAATCAAACTTGGCAAGAAACAGAAGAAGTCAGACATGTTGTCGGACAAGAACATAAAAACGATCTTTGTGTGATTTCTCCATCTTTCACTACATGTACCTCATAAAACTTTGTGACAAGAAACTGTGGTAGACTTTCTCTTTAAAAGGAGAAAAACATTTCTGTATGCTGGAGGCTTTTGGAAAGACGAGATCAGAAAATTGCTTCAATTCAGAGAAACCGAGGGAGACAGATTTATCTATATTACATCCCTAACTGCTGCATTTGTGGATAGATGGGCCCAGGCTTTTATTTTGATAGCGTATAAATGGACAAGACTATCTAATGCATGTCAAACAGCCTTGCTTCAAAACGTGATAACAAAAGTGGAAGTGGCTGTAAGGATATGAGCCGAACTGAACACAAGTTTTTACAAAAGAGATTATGCCTGCAGTATAATATAGGCAAAACTTCTTTACACTTAAAAGCAATGCACATTTCATTTTTCAAGCTTTCTGACTATTCAAAGCAAGTTCATCAGGGCATACACTTATCTTTTCTTTTGTATTATTTCTTAAAAGCAATCAAAGCTAAGAGATGAAACTGTCGGCTTTGAATCCAAAATACCTGCTGGGTTGAAACTGGTTTGCCTGTTGACTCTCTGAATATATGGACACACAGAAATGCAGCCATCATTTCATTTCTGTAAAATCTGAGGGAACATTGTGTAGTAACATATCAAATGGCCGGCTTTCCAATACCATCAAAGTCTGGGTGCCTCTGGTGAAGTTTTTATCAAGCAAAAAACCTCTGCTGTTCAGCTATCAATCCTCACTGGAACTAAATGGAGCTAAATATAACCATCAAAAACAAGTCACTAACACCAAATTACAACCCATAATAGATTTCTAGCAAATATTAACTTATTCCCAAGCATAGACGTGAACATTGTGTGGTGGCTTCAAGAGCTAGAAAATACACACACAGACATAAAATTTTAAAAATTGTCCTAAATGTTGTGGTCATCCTTCTACAGTCTATATGCTGTCCCTGTCAAATTCCTATTCAATGAGCCAGGGCTGCCCTTTGTCACAGACTCTATTCAAAGTTTTTATGGTCAGAATTTCTCGGCGTGGCTGGAGAGTGGACAGTGAAGGGTATCAGGCTTAATTGTCTCAGGATATCGTCTCTGCTTCTCCCAGATGATGTAGTTCTGTTGGCTTCGTCTAGCCATGACCTCCAGCTTGTGCTTGTGTGGTTTGCAGCTGAGTGTTGAATGAGAATTTGAATTTAAGTCTGAGGCCATGGTTCTCAGCTAAAAAAGGGGATGGAGTGCCCACCCTGAGTAGGGAACAAGTTGCTGCCCCAAATGGAGGAGTTGAAGTATCTCGGGGTCTTTCCTACAAGTGAGGACAAGAGTGGGGACGGATTGGTGTGGTGTCTACAGTGATGGTCTGTTGTGGTGAAACTGGAGCAAGCATGAACAGAAAAGCTCTCGATTTACCTGCCAATCTATGTTCCTCCCCTATATATGGGCACAAGTCTTGGGTAGTGACTAAAAGAATGAGCTCATGGATACAAGTGGTGGAGTGTTCTCCGAAAAGTGCCCGAACGATCTCTTAGAGGTAGGGTGAGGAGCTCATTCATTTGGGAGGGACTCAGTTGAGACGCTACTCCTCCACATTGATAGGAGCCAGTTGAGGTTGCACTGAACTGAGGTGTTTCAGGCATGATCAACTGGGAGGAGACCCAGGAAGCACTGAAGAGATTACATGTTCTCGCAATACCCTGATGTCTCCCCAGAAAAGCTGAAGGAGGTGGCCTGGGAGACGGAGGTCTGGGCATCTCTGCTTAGACTGCGCCTCCCATGACCTGGACTCAGATAAGTGGTAGAAGAAGGAGGGTTGGATGGCAAATTAAAGTCATAAATCAGATTAGATTTTAAAAATGCACATATAGATAAGTGCTGCATTTCTACCAATTATGGTATACAGACTTCATTTCTGAGCAGCTTGTTTTATCAGCCTGCACAATCAGAATCATAATATTTTATTAATCCCAGGGGCGAATTAGCTTGCAACTGCACACTCGTCACTTTTCCCTTAGATATATATTCAGAAGAACACAGTCAGCAAAACTTATGGCAGAACAGAACATAAAAGAACAGAAAGCCACAAAATTCAGGCGTCACTTTACATGTGAGATCTTTTCAGAGGGATGACTAAATGACCAGAAGCTAACGCAGAGATTGCACGTGACATAAAAATCAATGATATCAGTAGATTTGGCAGCCGATGGACCAGAGCAGATGTGAGCAAAGGTTAAGTGTCAAAGCACTGCAAAACATTCCCTCGTTGAGGGAGATCTATTCACAGCCGGGTACATGCTCTATGTCATTACTGAAAGGTCAAAGGAAACCGTGGATACTGTAGTTCTGAGCCATGAAACAGCCCATCAGATTGGTTGAAGCTTGCATTTGCTGTCTTTACTACTATGGTCAGTGAAGGGACTTTTCAGAGGTCCTGTGTCAAGGCACTTGTTTAAACTGGATTAAATTCTTTGGCTACAATCTGTATAACTTATCAGATACATACGACATCTAACCCCAGTTTATTAAAGCTTGGTAACTTGGCTTTTTGTGGCATTGGTGGCATGATCAAGGCTAAACCTGAGGAACCAAAAGCTGACACTGAGGCAGGTTACCAGTTTCAACAGTTTTATTAATCACAGGATTCAACAGTCCTGAGTTGGAGAGAGCGGGCACTCAGGGTGAGTCCTTCCACAGGTAAATGTCTTTCTAAGAAGCTGTGAGTACACAGGGAATAATTAAGCTAGGAAGCATTCAAAAGCCAATGACTTGTTACCACTTAGATAGCTGTAATGATCTGGCAATGAATGGGTGGAGAACTGGCTCTTTTATGTGATGGTAAATGGATGTTGGAAAAAAGATGTGCCTCTGATTCAGCAGGAACACCATCAAGAGGGTTAGCCTGGCACTCTCACACACACTCACAAAAGGAGAAGAGGGAGGGAAAGGGGAAGAGGGAGAGGTGAAGTACTGTGGGACCATTACAGTTGACCACTGTGTCTATTTACTAAAGTAACATTTTACTAACCAAGGTAGGAAGTATTCTTACAACAAGATCTGAAGGAGCAGTAACATAAGCAGTCAGATGATCCAAAGGTGTTTCAAATAACTCAACAGTTTATCAAGACAATGTAAATCACTCTTCATTTCACAGACTGCATTTCCTTAAGGGGGCGTCCAGGATTTCATCCATACATCAGTGCACATCACAGAGCTGCATGATAAGGAAAATCTGTGATGTGTGATAAACCAGTACAGTATTGTAGTGACAATATTATGTGTTCATTTCATTTTTTGTGTTTACTTTATTTGTGGTTATAGTGTGTGTTAATATTGCAAAACAAATACAATTTATGAGTGATCACTCATGCCAACTGTTCTCAGTACATGCATAAAAAGATCAAATGATGAATTCACCTGAGCATTTAAAAGCTCATATAAAGGCCAAAAAGCCAGAAAGTTGCTCTGCAAACTCTGATAGATGTTTTCAACAGGTAGCTCTTTATCCTCATTATTATTTAACCACTGGTTCTTTTTATTCCTCGAGATTTTGAAAATATGTACAGTTTGCTCTGTTAGATTCAGAACTAAAGTCTAGAAAAGCCTAAGGAAAAAAACCCAAAAGTGTGCTTGTTGCATAAAAAGAAAACACAAGAGACTTTGCGAGATGCTGGGTGCATTTTAGCTTTGTTTATTAGGTTAGACATGAGAGAGAAAGGAAATCTTAAAAGCAGTCTGCACTTTAAAGACATTTGATGTCTTCTTCCCTCATACTTCCCTCAATCTACTGTGTGGAATTCCCTGCTTAGCAAATGTATATTCAGCACAGGAGAGAAAAGGAGTGAGGAAGGGAGATGGAATTCAAAGAAAATGGAAAAAAAAAATTATTTCACCAGAGAAAATTTCTGTATGTACTTTAAAAAAAAAAAAGCTTTCCAACACGATGACTTACAGGTGACATGTGTTAGCTCTCACAATGCAGACACAACATAAAAGTCCCAGAAAATAATTGCCTCAACACAGCTTTAGCAAAACAGATGGATAATTTTACTCTCTGACAACTGGCCTAGCTGAAAGCTGGTAGAGGTGGGGGCAGTGTAATTAGTTCTGTTACTTTCATATCTGATCACAGAAAGCCTAATTGTTCACACAAAACAGGTTGATGGGAAAATGTGAGCATCTAAATGTTACTTTAGTCATTTTCTACTTTTTTCTTTCTTCATTTGACATGCAGTCAAATGAGGAAAGGTTACTACCACCGTAACACAATTCTTGAACTAGCATCAGCATGTTCACTCCCACTGGAGATTTTTAAAAATTTTATATCGGCGGCAGGAACATGTAAACCAGAGGGGGGAAATCCCCACCCCCAGCCCCTGCCAAATTGCACCCTGGTTAAAGATAGGGGAAAAAAACTCCTTTACAATGTTCTACCCCTGAAAGAGCATAATCCTATGCAATTACACAAGATGTCCCTTCCCACATGTCTGTGGACTCAAACATGGGCTCAGTTCCAATCCAGCCCCTACACCCACTCTACACACTTTCTCTCTGTTTGCTTGTTCGTGTTGAAATTGCTGTTCAAAACTAACTAACCTTAAGTGGGTGTGGGTCATAGAGCCCTCCAACACAGAATCAGCACTGATGCCAGCTTACTAGCCACACTCCTTTGAGGTGTAGTGCCTGCTTGTGTCCAAATGAAAAAAGACATCCATACACTTACATTTAAAAAAAAAAAATCAGTGCAGATGCTGACTGAAAGCTCCCTTTTCAGTTGGAAATAGGCGAGGCCCAACACTTTCTGCTTTATACATAATCTACCCTTTAATTAAGAGGCCTTTTGGGAGCTGTTACACTTGTCCTGAGTGGGAGGGATGGTGTAGAAGACAGACTGGGATTGGACCATAGTTTGATTGCAGACACAAATGGCATACTATGCACTGCTAACTTACGCTGCTTTGCTTTACCAGGATAATATCCACTCATAGTCACTCAACCTCCCCACCAAGAATTGTTTGACTCAGCTGCATTCATTCTTTAATATTACCTTTATTTCACAGCTGACGTGTCACATTTTTTTAAAGACCAGGAGCTCAAACAGCGCTTTCTTTTTATTAACTGCTTTGTCTAACATGCAGGTCCACCTCTGTTCTCTATTGTTTTTATGTTATATAGGAACTTTTCCGTGTTGTTATTTTAAGTTGCTTCATTTGAAGCAACTTAATTTCCATGGTATTTCCATGGTATTTGTTGGGGATTTAGTCACATATGATGGACAATACAATATGCACGACTTCTCACACTGTTTCAAACTGGTTAACCTCATTGCATGACCTCAGCTCAACTGACTGGTGGTGAGGACCTTCCTACACAGAGTGGAGGAGCTTGTTGGGTTTTTTTGTTTGTTTTTCACAAATCACAAAACAAGAAATAAGCAAACAGAAATGAGTGGACAAGGACAGAAAAACTATGAAAAATTATGAAATTATACATGGATCATCTCCTGGTAGACTTTGGAACAATATTGTCAGTAAACCATGAGCAAATTGTCAGACTACTATAGGGTTTCTTTCACTGAGCTTACAGTATAAAGGCAGATTTTTCCAGAGTCTTTAGCCTTACCCATGCATTTTAAGTCCAGCCCCTTGTAACCCCAGCAGAGAATGAGCCTTTAACCCAGCAGTTCTGCTTTAGGATGCAAGCCAGACTTCACTGTTCAGGCTGAGTCCCATCAGTGGAGTTACATGAGGACAATCCTGCTGTAGCTGAAGCATAGTGATTGAAAAAGCTATATGGAAAACCGTTTATTTGAGGGGGAGAATCGTTAGCCGCAGTCGTGATAGCGCCAAATCCTTTATTTTAGACTTTTGTTTCATTCAG
Organism: Etroplus canarensis; assembly: GCA_015106775.1. Lineage (NCBI taxonomy): Eukaryota > Metazoa > Chordata > Actinopteri > Cichliformes > Cichlidae > Etroplus > Etroplus canarensis. Next base: position 15,188 of record VUQH01011738.1, read on the forward strand.
TCTCTGCAGTCTGAGATAAGCTGGATGTGTGGGCTAAGCACGAACTAACCCTCTCAGCCATTACATACCATGACTTGTGGCCAAATCTGGACAATGAGAGTGTGGTAGGAGAGCCAGCCATGTCTGAAGGGCAGTCTGTGAAAACACCAGAGGCTGGATGAAGAAAGATGTAAAGAAGATAACAGAGTATAGCTGAAGAGACTGTGACTGTAATTCAGTAAGGTAGCAGTTTCTGCAGATAAAGCTGCCTTAATCAGAGGCATCTTATCTGAACATGTTATGTAGAGCCATAGGTTTTTTTTGTCCTCTTTGACTGCAAAGAACATGGATTTCTGCAAATTACTTTTAAAGGAAAAAATGTAGGTTGTACACATTGTGTCTCAACTATTATAAGTTTGCAGATCAGCAGTCGATACTTGGAATTGCATGCTGCCATCTCCGCAGCACAACGCTTTTACGATGTCCTCTTCTATTGATTGAAAACTCAGTGGATCCACAATAATTGTATCAGCTCCTATCTTTCAACAGTGGCAAAAGCAACAGTAGCAAACTGAAAAGAAAAACAAGCTCCTATTTCAAGAGATAAAATGACAAGAGCTGGTCCCACAAGAGTACTCAAGAGATGGTGCTCCAAGATGTGCAAAGCCTCTGTCAGATATTAAAGGCGATCTAAATTTACTATACATACACAGGATTGTGCAAAAGTATAGATCCACTCCTCATTTCTTTATATTTTGCGAGGAAAATGGGAATGAGGAAACATGTGCAAACATAAATGGAAATACAGAACATAAAAAAAACAGAGTTTGTACAATTCTAACAACCTTGAAAGTCAGTATTTGGTATGACCACCGTTATTCTTCAACACAGCCTGAACTCTCTTAGCCAAGCTTTCTTGTCATTTATTTAAGTCGTCTTCAAGAATAGTTCTCCAGGCTTCTTGAATGTAATTCCAAAGCTCTTCTTTGGATGTTGGCTGCCTTTAGTTCTGTTCTCTGTCAAGATGATCCCACACTGCTTCAATAATGTTTAGGTCCACTCTCTGGGGAGGCCAATACATAAATGATAGTGCTCCATTGTGCTTTTTTTTAATTCCAGGTAGGCATTTACTGCATTAGTAGAGCGTCTGGGATCATTGTCATGCTGAAAACTGAAGTTGTTGCCAATCAGATGCTTTCCAGATGGTATTGGAAGGTGGATCAAAATCTGATGGTACTTTTCTGTGCTCATAATTTCATCAGTTTTGACAAGATCCCCAACATCACTGGCTAAAATGCAGCCCCAAACCATGACACCACCTCTGCAGTGTTTTACAGGTGGCCGTAGACACTCACTGTTGTATGTCGCTCCTGTCCTGCGTATATCAACAACAGTTTTAACCACCCTCCACGAGACCTGTTGATACTGATTTTCAGTCCAGTTCTTGTGTAATTTGGCATATCTCAGTCTTTTCTCCCTGTTTCCCTGGCTTCATGACAGCCACTCTTCCACTGAGCCTCCACTGAAGCTTCAGTGAACAGTAGATGGATCAGCTGAAGGGCCAAGTGCACCTCTCATGTCCTGTGTCAAGACTTTGCTAATTTTTTTCTATTTCTTATGGCCATAGCTTTCAGATACTGTTCATCTGCTGTAGATAGTTTCGTAGGCTGGGCTCTTCCTCTTTTGTCCTCCACTTGTCCAGTTTCCTTAAACTTTTTATAGATCAGGTACAAGGATTGGACTGAAACTTAGTGAAAGAGTAATCGATTTCCAATGAAAACCGTAAAATACTTTCAGAAAGCCTGGAGAACTATTGCTGTAGACCTCTTTAAAAATTAGAAGAAAGTCTGGCCCCTTGGAAGCAAACTATAAAAACTGAAAGGTGGCTTGAGACTTTTGCACAGTATTCTAGAAGAGTAGAAAATCCCAAAATCTTCAAAATCCATATGCACACATTGCTATCTATATTCTAAACCACGTGGCTATAAATTGCAGCAAAGAAGAGATAAGGGCCTTTTGAGGTTTTGGGGCCTAGATGGACGGGCCTTGGCCTCAGGTCACTGACCCCATGTTTTTCATTTGGAGCCCCTATCTTGGTCACTCTCTAGTCTTTATTTTCCATTAGGAAGAGAAATGCCTGTGGACGCACAGAGAGAAAGAGGGCAATACACACACACACACACAGCATGGCAGAGAAAGGAGGTGAGCAGAAACACAGAAGACAAAATAGCTTTCATTCGCACAGCAGTAGAAGGCCAGAGGTCCCTTATTTTTCCTCTTTCACTTCTTTCTGTTCATTTCGTGCATCCTTTCATCTCCTCTGTGAGGCATATGGTTGTGCACAGCGTTTTCAAATCGCATAAAAGGTGTTTACACATGCTCCTCAAGCCCCTGTGATTGGCTTGTTTTGTGGAATTGTATGTAAATCTACATAAACTCAGATCAATGAGAATGGAATGAGAAGAAACACTTTCATGAACACACAGCCACTGACTTTACATGTCAGGTTACTCTAACACACACGCATCTCTGCATAAACTGTTGGTGGCAAATATGAAGTGGAAAAAAATTAATGGCTCATTCTGCTTATGAGGTGTGTGTGTGTGGAATTATCTGCGTGTTTAAGCTTATTCTTGTGTACGAGTTGCTCGTTGCGGGCCGTCGGTGTGTGGTGACAGTGATAAATAAGCATTATTAAACAGGAGACAGAGGCCTGGTGGAGCCATTAATCTTCATCCTTTCTGGCACCATCACAGAACTCACTCCTCATCAACCTGCCACATCTACACATCCCATTATCAATAAGACAAAGGAAGCAGAACCAGTTGCTCACATTCTGATGGGGTCTGTGTGGCTCTTTAACCAAAATGGACCATCTGCAGGGTCACAGTGAGAGGTATGAAGTGATTAACACCTACTAGCATCAGATGACTGATGGGACAAAGAGAGAGGACGACACCTTGTCCAGTGGCTCAGAATTAATCACATGCTGCTTGGGGCTGACATACAAGTCTATTGTAGTAAACGAAAAAGAATATGAACCTGTAAGAGGAGGCTCGCTGACAGTGAGTGTCGCACTGCGGCTTCTGACATTACACTTAAAAAAGGATAAAGACATTCCCTATCTTGTCGCTCCTTACCTGGAAATAAAAGGCTGAGATGAAGAGAGGCAGGTTGGAGGGGAAAAATGATGAATCATCAGGCAGTCTTCTTTTATCAGCACCTCAAATCAGCAGGTGGGAGGAAGAGAGGAAATAATGGGATGTGTGCAAACTGAGAGTGTTGAACACGGACCAGTGAGTACACTCAGTTACTTTTTTAGAAACACATTTTTATGCTCTCTCTAAAATTAAACTCCCACATACTGTCAACGCATAGGGATATTTACTGGAAGCTACGTTTTTAAACATGTACAAAAAGAGAACGAACCAGTTTTGTGTAGTTGTGGGGTTTCATATCTTAAGTGGGAACCACAAGAACAATTAAAAATACTAAACAATTTTTTTTTTTTTTTTTTTATCATTAACTTGATTAACCCAGCCCAACAATGGGACTGAGTTGGTTATGCATCAGGATGCAGTAGGTTTTTTTTTCTTTAAATCTGGTTTTATTTTACCCACAAAATACAAAATTTCACAAAAAAATAAAATCATCGAATAAACTAAACTGAACTCAAGTTATAATGCAACAATGGATAACAAAGTAACAACATAAACTTTATGCTTAAACAGAACCAACCTCAATCAAATCTAAACAAAACTGACCAAAAACAGACAAGACACAAAGGGGAGCTGAAATGTTGGCTGATTAAACCAGGTTAGACACACAAGGGGGAAATGAACATTAACAAAATATCTAATAACACAGAAATAAAACTCAACAGTTTGTATAACAGTTAGTTAAACTTATCAATGATCAAATCCAAAAGAGCCAAATACCTAACTCAGGAAACAAAAAGAAAAAGCAACACACTGAAGATAAAATGACTCCAGTCATCCCCAAGATGTAGCAGTACTTGGTATGCCCCACTCAGCACATCCTGTATTTAAGAGTTTTGCAGTCTAAATGGCATCTTTTGCTTGTTTTGATGCCAGCAGACTTCAGTAGCCAGCTTTCCCAAAGAGGTCACCACAGCGGATTAATCCGCAAAAGTAATTTGGCAAAGGTTTAGAGGTTTTACACCAGATGCCCTTCCTGATGCAACCCTCCATGGTGAGAGGGGATTATTGAATGAATTTCAATAAATGTCAAATAAGTACAAGTATGATATATTAAATCAAAGATTGTCATCATTTTTATGTTACAGTGTGTGCTAAAACCAACATAACTCAAATGCTGTGTAAACTGCTGGTTCATGGGGCAACCAACTTTATAGTTGTGTGGTTGCAGGTGTGGTCATCAGTCACAAGGGATTAGATTGTACTGCTACCTAAATGTCAGTGTTAATTCTTCTAACATGCAGTGTTTTTCATCAATTGCTTTAATTCCTAATCCATTTTCTGTGTGAGGAAAAACTAGGCCTGTACACGTTCCCAACATCAGTGCAACTGCGACTCTGAACACAGTCTAAGTAAAGATTCTTTTGGGGTTTTTTTTTTAAAAAAAAGCTTTTATTTGACCCAGCTGTTCAAAAGCTCAATAGCTGTGAGTTTGACATCATTGTTTTGTCATGTAAAAACATCAGAATAACAAATTAAACTGCTACACCTTGGAGGTGTATCAGTTACGAGAACATTTTTATAGGACTCTCTGCAGGTGTGTGAAAAACTAAGTAAACCTTACTGCTTCTATAGGAATTAAAAGGGTAAGTAGCAGCCTGGTGCTGCTTAATCAAATGCACTGGTTTCATTGATCATCAGCCAGTGTGATCACCTCTATAAAAGCAGAAGTTTTGGCAGTTTGCTGGTCTGGAGTTCTCAGGTGTGCGTTAACACAGCGCCAAGGAGGAAATACATAAGCAATGATCTTGGAGAAGCAATTGTTGCTGCCTATCACTCTGGGAGGAGTCACAAAGACATTTCTAAACAATTTAAAATCCGTTTTTTTAAAAGTGAGATTATTCACAAGTGGAAACCATTCGAGACAGCTGCCAATCTTCCCAGGAGTGGATGTGCCAGCAAATTCACTACAAGGTCAAACCACACTCATAGAAATTGCAAAATCCCCTAGAGTTACATCTCAGACTCCACAGGCAGGTTTGCATATTGAAGCTCATGACAGTACAACTACAAAAAGACTGAGAAGTATGGCTTGTGTGGAAGGGTTGCCAAGAGGAAGCCTCTTCTTTCTAAGAAGAACATGGCAACACAGCTTAAGTTTGCAAAGTTGCGTCTGAACAAACTATAGCACTTCATGTCCTTTTGTCAGATGAAATAGAAGATGAGATGTTTGACCGCTATAACACAGCATATCAGCACAAATGCCTCATACCAACTGTCAAGCACAGTGGTGGAAGGGTAATGATTTGGGCTTGTTTAGCAGCGACAGACCTGGGCACCTTGCAGTCATTGAGTTGACCATGAACTTCTCTGTATCCCAAAGTATTCTAGAGTAAAATCTGAGGTCATCGATCCCGCAGTTAAAGCTTGGATGAAATGGGGGTCATACAACAGGACAATGATCCCAAGCACACCAGCACATCTGCAACAGAATGGCTGAAAAAGAAAAGAAGCAAGGTGTTGCAATGGCCCAGTCAAAGTCTTGACTTCAACCTGAATGAAATGTTGTGGCGGAGCCTTAAGAGGAGTAAGCCTATACAGGTTTTCAGCATCTGTGCCGCTGTTAGTCTGAACATGGTGTCAATACAGAGTAGAAAATAGGTTTGTTTTAGACTCAGGTGTGCAAAAGCTCATTATATGCACAAACATCAGAAGCGCACTCTAGCACTGATAAAGAAACTCATACACCTTGGAGGTCTGTGATTCCAGTACTAGACAGTTTGATACCGCTTCTCATCAGGAAGTGGTTCCCAATTTCTATCCCTTTTCCAGCTGAGTCATCTGGACAGTATAATTTCTTATTTCTCTCGTCCAAAAACATTAAGCTGCACTGTTGCACGGACAAAAAGTTTATGTGCCCTGTCAACTGGGGATTAATCTGCCACTGAAAATAGTCCCCCAGTAAAAGCACATTTTCCTTCTATTTGAGTAATCTAAGCTAAAACAGAACTTTAGGACGACTATCTGCATTGTGAATGCAGCATGGATTGATGAGCTGGTCGACAAAACACTGGCACTTGTGAAAAAGCAAAATCCAACACAGTAGATGGAGGAAAAATGTGTTTGTGATTCCAATAAAGGCAATCTAGTTGAGTTGCTGCAACAGAAACTGTTTGCATGATATGTCCTCCAGCTCTTTTTCTTTTGCACCATAAAAAGGAACATTGGAAGTACTGCAGCCATTAGTCCTAGCCTATGATTTAGCAGGTATTATCATACAGTCTGCATGCATCAAACTTGATTTCTGACTCAAGATTAACAAATCAATGGTGCACTGTTACAGTAAAATAAATGGTAGAAGTTTTAAAGAGCAATTTATTATTTTTAGTCTTTTAAAACACACACACACACACACACACACCTTAAGTGGATATGATCAATACTGTCTGTGCCTTCACCAGATGGTCACCCACAGCAGCACCTCCCTCCACAGGTGGTGGTACTTTCCCCTTCACTCACCTGTCTCCTCAGCCCTGTGATCACACATCTGGTTCCACGGTTCATCGTGTTCTTGCCCCTCTCTAATAAAACTGTGGCCTGAACCATGAGGTCATTTCCTTTATTTACAATATTTTTCTGCCTCTTTGCGGCAAACTGAAAATTAGGACAGGAAGCAGCAGGAGAGTCAAAGGCAATGGAGCAACTCCAGGTCAAAAATTCAAGAGCAAAGACACAGTCGACTGAGAGGCAGGCAGAAAAGTGAAAATCAAGTTGTCAGTCAACCATGCAACCGTGGTTAAGTCCCAGTGTCATTTAGAGCTGGAGAGTGAAATAATGACACAAGTAAAGTGTAGTAAATTTCCTTACAGAAGGCCAAATAAGTAACTGGCAGGAATTAAAGCTATTGAATGCACAATAAAACCTGCTACTTTAGGTGCATGCCATTTCACAAGGCCTAAACCAACATTATCATTATCTGTTTATCCACATTTAAGATCACTGAGGAAGATTTGAGTTTCATTAATATTAATGCTTTGAAATGGAAAACAAACTTGCTAAACTCAATGTAAGATTCACAAATCAAATGCTTAGTTTAAAGCTCCTAGCACCTAGCCATGCAGTCTGTCTTTACAAAAGTGTAAAAGAATGGCTCACTCTAAAGAGCTCACTGAATTCCAGCGTGGTACTGTGATAGGATGCCCCATTACAACAAGTCAGTTTATGAAATACCTTCCCTTCTAGATATCACATAATCAGCCGCAAAGTGGCAGACCATGCAAAGCTACAACGTGGGGTCACCGAGGGCTAGGGTGCATTGTGTATAAAAGTCGCTCCGCAGAGTTCCGAACCTCCTCTGGCATTAGCATCAGCACAAAACTGGAAGCGTCACGGCGTGGGTTTCCATGCAAGTCTTATATCACCAAGCACAATATATAATGTATGTAATGTAATGCATGTAATGTATAATGTGTAATTTATTTCATGCAAAGCTGCACAACATGTAAATACTGTTAATATTATACTGTACATAATACTCTGTTTTTTAACTGTCAGCAATACATTTCTGCATATGCAGTTTTCTCATTCATTGTCATACCACATATTGCCAATATGTTTTTTACCTAATTTCCTCACTTAGACTTGTATCTTTTTGTGTGTGTGTGTAACTACACACACAATCTTTTGTTATGCTACCTTGTGTAAGCTGCTCTCTGTGTCTTGAATTGCCCCTTGGGGACAAATAAAGTTTTGGAATTGAACTGAATTAAACTGGCCATAGGTGTGAGTGGCTACCTGTCTGTGTTAGCCCTGTGATAGACTGGCAACCTGTCCAGGGTGTACCCTGCCTCTTGCCCTATAACAGCTGGGATAGGCTCCAGCTCCCTAAGACCCTAAATTGGTAAGCAGAAGAAAATGGAGGGACAGCCTACTAGCTATCAAACAGGTTTCAGTTCGTATTGTTGACTAAGCTACACTGGGCCTTAGGTCCCTGTCACACCTTGACGATTTAACAAGCTTATTCCGACGCGTCCAAACTCCTCTAAAACGCTGGCATACACGGAACAATGATGTTAAATGGACATATACATAACATATTGCTAACATATATAGAACGTTATACCAACAAACGCTAACGTATTGGTGGCATTCACAACTTCAAGCCCATTTATACCATTTCCCTTAAACACAGCACATACACAATTACAGGGTAGCTGTGTGTTAGAAACACATTCAGTACAACCGGAACACGTCAAATATGTCTACAAACGTCAATATCCTTTGGAGGTAGAGTGTCTGTAACATGAGTGATGTCCCCCCCCCCAGGGGATTAATAAAGTATTCCTATTCTGATTCTGAAAACACATTACTCACAGGTTATTAATAAGTTTTGGGTACGCTAGACATTATCTAGACATCTTTCGACCTATGAGTAATGTGGGTTAATGTATGTATAAAGTACCTGCAACATATGGTCTGCATATGAGGGATGTATGAGCCATACGCTGGCATACGTCGGAAATTTTGTGCATGCTCAAAATTTTCCAGCAACCTCACTGTACTTCGACGTATACCGGCGTACTTCAGTGTGCTCTTAACTCATACAAAACTGGCCAATAATATATTTGACGTACACCAGCATATTTGCTGATTTTTTTCATACTTCAGCATACGCTTCTTAAATCGTAAAGGTGTGACAGGGGCTTTACCTGCTCTCTGTATGTACTGTAGTCAGAGTTAATACAGTCATGTAGAGTTTTGAAACCATGCTGGACTCTCTTCAAGCTGGAAGTTCTGCAGATTCTTTTGCTGATTAAACACCAACTTTCAGGACTACTACCTAAAAGCCAGTGTGAAAAACCACTTGTCTCTGCTTTGTCCCATCTTTCATCCCATTTGTATGTTTGCTGGAGTGCAATTGTGCGTGTCTTGGACAAAGGTGTAAACCAAGAAAGCACATGTGGGCCCTGAGGTTTTTGTTTTCATCTCACTCTGGCTGACAATGTCAGGCTAAACCGTCAGATAAATATGACAGCATGGCAGAGTGTAGTAAACGCTTGCAGCAAAGATGCCTGGAATGCATTTCCCTCTGTCTGAAAGGAAAAGGGTGGGGGTGTAATTACACCAAAAATGACTGTATCTCACTTTAATAATACAGGAATTACAGCTGACAGATGAGCACAGACAAATGTGTTTTCGGGGGATTTTGCCATTCAACAGTTTGTCTCTTTTCCCTACCCACCTCTTTTTTTAAGCTTTAATCCACTGAAAATGGTAGAAGCAGAGTTGAGGTTTCTAGCACAACTTCACCCATGTCCAAGTTACATGGAGGAGAGGAAAATGTCAAAACACAAGCAACACTTGTATGTAGAACAAATGGTCTGGAAGTGTTGCAGCCTTTGGCCTCTTCCCACTGAAAAAACATCTAGTTTATTGGTGCAATATAACTGCAGAGCAGAACATTGCTTGCTTTTTGTTCATCCATAATGCGTGACTTCATTATTAAATTACATTTTAAGACTTCAAGACTGATACTTAAAAGACTGTTGATAATTTGTGAAATAAATCACACCACTTGACCGATTTTGAAAAATTTTGGAAGATATGTTTGTGAAGAGAGGAATTTTCCCCGTAGTGTAGTGGCTTATACAAGCAAAAGGTCCCTAGTTTGATTCCAGTTGGGGACACAAGCCCCTCTCACCATGGAGGGTTGCATCAGGAAGGGTATCCAGTATGAAATGTCCATCAAATTGCCAATGCAGATTAATCAGCTGTGGCGACCCCTTGCAGATAATACAAGGGGAGCAGCTGAAGGTGCATATGTCTGTGAAGAGAGAACACTGAACTTATTTTCTTCAGAGTTCCACATGTTTTTTGTTCTGTTGCCAAAAAAAGGCTTTTCATCTGTAAATGAGAAGCAGCGGATTCAAGCTAAACAAGAACAAGTTCATAATTTGGGCCCTCAGAATGTAGTCTGGCCGTTGCTCACTGTGGTGTTGGAAGGGTTACCATTGCTTTGTTTGGTCCATTGATTTTAAACAGTCTCTACAAAACATATTTGACTTTTATTGCCACTGTATGAAGAAATCTACTTAAACCACACAATAATGGCCATGTTTCCCCTTCTTTGCCTTTTGTTGACCAACCCAGTTTCTCTGCATATTTTTGCTCATGCCTGGCTCTGTGACCACAACAGTGTGCCAAGTAGGTTTCTGCATCACTGTCTGTCCGCCCGCATTCCAGCTCTGTGACCCTAAACAAGCAGACAGAGGGACAAATAAAAATGAGGGTGATGCTGATTTCAGAGGCTGGAGTTGAACCAAAAACTCCCAGCCCTTAATATTACCTAAACATTATTTTCCTCCATTACAAGTACTTTGCAATCATGACTAATCTGTTCACTTTAGAATTAGGCACCTCATGTAAGAATATATGGCAAGTGTGCATGAGTCTTTGATCTGCCTTGGCCTAAAAATGTGAAAAATATAATTTACTGCCATCAGCACCCAGTGAGCGGGTAAAATAACAGCTGTTTAATAAACCAGTCCATTACAACCACAAATTGCAGTTTCAGGTATCACAGTATAAGCAGATTAGAGCAATTATCTGTTGCCGCAGCCATTTTGCAAGAAACGTGAAAAAATGTAAGCTTTTTGGGCAAGTTCAGGAAACGCTTATGTCAAGTACAAGTGTCTGAGTTGCACAAAAGTCTGACCTCTGGTTCACAGACTGGGAATGTCCTGATTAATTTAATGTCAACACCAAATAACGAGACAGACCCAGATACCAACTCTGAGCAGGGGTCACAGGGTATGGTCCTACAGGCATAAAACAAAGTATTAAAAGTGACACAAGGAGGGGAAAGGCATAGCAGAGGGGATAGAGGAGGGTTTGAAATGCAATTCAAGATTTTGACAATGTTTATAAAACAATAAAGAGGTCAAATAAAGTCATAAAACTTGGTTCTATGCACAGTTTCTTTAAGTCCACAACATCACATGTTTTCATTGCCATGTCATGTCTCTGTAATGGTTCCAATGTCCAGGGTTCCAAGCAGTCTGTCCAACAGCCATAATATTGCTGCCTGTTTTTCTAGCTTAAGGCATTTTCACTTCACCACTTCAGACTGAAATATTTTAATCATACAATGCAAATGCTTTAATTTAATTCACCTTTGCTGTACAGTACTTTATGTTTAGTGCGAGCACATGTTCAAATGATAACAGGCTAAATTAAATGGTGATCTTTGCAAATATTACAATTAAGCATTTAAGCCATTTCCATTAATAAAGTGTTCTGATATTACCTGCAGTTAATATTTAAATTGCACTTCACCTGTCACTTCTATAGGTACACCTGTTCAATTGCAAATCAGTGCAAATATCTAATCTCATGGTAGCAACTTAATGCATTTAAGCATGTAGACAGGGTCAAGACAATCTGCTGAAGTTTAAAATGAGTAACAGAATAGGGAAGAAAGGTGATTTTAAGTGACTTTGAACATGGCTTGGTAGTTGGTTTCGGACTATTTCAGAAGCAAAAATTCTTCGGGTGAAAATATCTTAATGATGCCAGAAAATCAGAGGAGAATGGCCAGACTACTTCAAGCTGACAGGAGGGTAAAAGTAACTCAAATAACCACTTGTTACAACCAAGGTACACAGAAGAGCATCTTTCATCACACAACACAACAAACCTTGAAGCAGATGGGCTACAGTAGCAGAAGACCACACCAAGTGCCACTCCTGCCAGATAAGGGCAGGAAACAGAGGATACAATTCACACGAGCTCAGCAAAATTGAACAATAGGAGACTGGAAAAATGTCACCTGGTCTGTTAAGCTTTCTGATAACATGAGATTTCTGTTGCGATATTCAAATGGTTAGGAAGGAGGGAGAATAACCACAGTAGAACAAGTTATTAGAGCATGCTGGACTTGTTTTGATGGGGCTTTGCTCTCTGAACGACAGACTCAATCAGTTGCATTTCTCTCTCTCTCTCTCTTTCTCTGGCTTCCCTAGAAAACCACTGAAGTGAAACAGATGCAGGCCTAATTGGGCTTTTACAACCACGTACACAGGGTATGACAATCCAAAAGGTTGTGAGACAAGTTGATCTCCAACACTTGTTGATCCTTGTGATTTATGAGTTTGTTTGAGGACTGATTGTACTGCCAGCAGAAGCACCAACCAAGTACCGGAACGGGTTTTTTTCTGCACACGTAAAAAATATCAACATTGGTGTTACAAAAACAGATTCCTGCTGTGTTAGACGTGAAGCTGGAGACACACAGTTGCGGAATAAACCTGTGAGGCAGCCTGTGAGCACTGAGCTTTGGGATGCCAGTGAATGACAGAATCAACCATTTGGGTTAATGCAGATGACCTCATAGAGAGACAGTTTGAACTGATATAGTTTCTAACTGACTTGCCTTTTCTGTCACTTCTGGACTTGTTTTCATTCCTTATTTACAGCCTCTCTCTGCCCTTTGTAAAGAGTCTTTTGGGCTGCAGCTCCCTGACATGTTGCTGGAGTTCGTCATGAATCCACATAAGCGTCTTGAGATCCTTAAAATGACATGTTTCCTCTCTGAGTGCCAGGCAACAGCACATTAACATGATATGTGGCTTTGGGTAAGTGTGGGGCTTCGCCTGGCCAACTGACCCATATGAGAGATGATGACACGTACATTTGCTTGCAGAGGAATGTCTGAACTTTGCTAATTTGATGATATTTTTAATATACAGCCAGTCTGAAGTCTGTTGTTTGGTGGGGTGAACACACAAGCACTGTCATGAAATTTGGTTCAGCTCTACAATGCATGCTGTCCAGAGGAAGAGTTTTTAATGGGTTATCTGTAGCTCCACCATAATGTTATGGACCAATTGCAAGGTCTCATTTATCCCACTGCAGGCAGGGTGCAGAGGACCGGGGTAAAAAATATGGGGTCAAAATCAGAGGTATAAATATCGTTTTTGTAGGGAAAATAGGCAAAGAATAAAGCCTGGATGCTTTAACCTGGATACATTTAAAGTTAACAACTGATAAAAATCATGTGTTGGGTGGGGATTGTAATTTTAAGTATATACATTTATTCACTTTGTAGTGCAGGCAAAAGATCTATATTGAAAAAGGTGAGCCAGAGAGTGTTTATTCTACAAGGAGTGTGATGACCCACGTGGGTGGGTTTTACTTCTGCTTTGTTTCCTCCTGTGACTTCTCAAACCTTTGTTTAGTTAGCTAGTTACACACCTCAGTATATATACTTTGTGCTGTTTGCTCTCTACTCCCCAGCTTGTTTATGTACCACTCTCTTGTTGATTTATCCAGCCATTCATGTTGCTTACAGAGTTTCTTCATGTATGACTATTACTTGTACCTGACCTCTGGTTTTGTCTACTCCACATGAAGTTCCCAAGCAGCGTCGTGTTTTTGAGGCATTTTTGAGCCATAATCTGTGCATATACTTGATGCAGTTTAACATACAGAGTTTGAAAACTGAGAGTTTATAGCTGTTGTTAATTTCCAACCTTTGTCAATACACAAACAAATCTTTCTTGGTATATATTTTTTTATTTCTGAGTTTTTTCAAAGTGCCTGGTCATCACAAAGCCCAAAGACTTTCAGACACTGACTTATCCTTATTTACACTTAAAATTCTTAATATTAAAAGTGTCATGGGTTGCCATGGTGTCTGAGATGTGGACCACTATGCAGGACTCGGAGACTGAAGGATAAACTCAAAAGGGCTTTATTTAGCCAACAACTCAACATACAAGTCCAGAGGGATTTCTGGTAGAGTACACAGGAAGGAAAACAGGGAGGCAAAAGGATGACAACCGGGGAACGAAACGGGATGACGCGACAATGGTAACATGGGAAGACGGGACTTAAATAGAGGAGATAGACCAATGAACAGGCAACAGGTGGGAGGGGAACACAGCTGGAAACAATCAGGGCAGGAAGTAAAACAGGGACCAGACAAACTACCAAAATAAGACAGGACGCAGACAGAGACGAAGACCACTAGGGAGACATCTGGCAGGGAACAGAGAAAAAAGGGGTGACAAACTCCAAAAAACACACTTAAAGTGCGAACCATGACAAAAAGAAAAAAATAAGCGATAAACAACAGCAAAAGACTTGAAATGATTTTTTTTTTATTTTAATATTTTTATCCTAACATAAGAGAACAGGAACACACTAATGAAACAGCATCATAAACAACAACCCAGTCTCACAGTGGTTGGTGAAATAGTCATGACCTTTAATCTATTGATTTGTGTTCCTGGACAAAAATTTTCCAGTTTTCACATGACATTATTTTCCTGTCCCTGAGCATTAAAAACAATTTGGTTAGGTTTAAGCACAGCAAAGGACCTGGTTAGGTTTACTCTTTAGTTTTGGATATTAAAAAGGACTTGATTAGGCTTACTCACAACATAGGACTTAGCTTTAGGCATTAAAAACAACCTGGTTGGGTTTAGACATTAACAATTTGGTTAGATATAGGCATTAAAATGGCATGTTTAGGTTTTTTGAATTAAAAGAAATTTGTTAAGTTTAGATATTAAAAACAACTTGGTTTGGTTTAAGCATTAAAAATAACTTGGTTAGATTTAAGCATCAAACTATGGTGATGCCTCCCCACTTTCTCTTGGACAAAATAAATGCTTCTGACTGAAAAAATCCTTCCTGTTGAAATACATGACTTACAAAATCATGCTCAATGATGTGAAAAAATAGATTTAGTTTTTGTCATGAAACTGGCCTGCACATAGTCTGATGTCAGCTGAGGGAGATATTGTCTTCAAAACAAGTACTCTTTCAACAAGTTTTACTCATAAGTGTCATGGTCCGTCCTTCCCAGGCTGTTTTGATGCCGGTTTCCCTCCTTCTGTTCTCTGCCTTGTCTGTCCCCCTAGTGGTCCTCGTCCCAGTCTGCGTCGCTTCCTGTTTGTCTGCCTGCCGTGCCGTCCCCACCTGTCTCTCATTATGCTTTCCGTCCTTGTCTATTTCAGTCCTGTCTCTCCGGTCTGTTGCTGTCGCGTCATCCCTCATGCTTCCCTGTCGTCACCCTGGCAGTCCTGTTCGTCTCCTGTTGTTTTCGTGTACTGCCACCTTGTTTGCCGGCTGAATAAAAGCTTTTTGAGTTTAACTGCCTGTCTTCGAGTCCTGCGTTGGGGTCCGCACCAGACACGATGACAACGCCCCGTGACAGAATGACGCGACCAGAAATGGACCCCGTAGACTTTACCTGTACAGCTGAGGAGTTGCAGGGGATTTTGGATGAGCTGAATGGCCTGCGTCGTAAGTGGAAGGAGGCTGTGTCCCCTATGAAGAGGAGGTTCCCACTCCTCACAATGCTGGACGTTATTCGCTCAAAGCCGAGCCTGCAGTTAATCCCTCCTGTGTTGGAGCTCTGGCATTTCGCCTACAATGCCAGGAGGGACATCATGGTGGAGATGCATGGGTGGGATCTGGC
>VUQH01011747.1:2558-55092 GCA_015106775.1 Etroplus canarensis
CTTAATCAGTGAAATCAGGTTTTTCATTCAATCCCGTTGTCACAGGCATATAAACTCAAGCACATAGCTGTGCAGTCTGCCTTTACAAACATTTGTGAAAGAATGGGTCATTCTAAAGAGCTCACTGATTTTGAACTTGATAATTTAATAGGATGCCACCTTTGCAACAAGTCAGATCATGAAATGTATTCCCTCCTAGATCAATGATCATAGTGTATTTTATGTATTTTTTAACAGAATTAGGAGGCAGCATGTTTTAATTCAATTTAATTTCATTTACAAAGTGCCACTTGAAAGAACAGTCACCCTGAGGCACTTTGAGGTAAAGACAATAATACAGACTACAAAACCCCAACAAATAGAGAATCTCCTTCGAGCAGTGGTGAGAAGGAACAACTCCCTTTAACAGGAAGAGGCTTCCAGTAGAGACAGGCTAGAGGAGGGGCAGCCCTAGAGGCTTTAGGGAAATGAGAAGAGAAAAGATGAGAGCATCCATAGACAAGGACAAAACACAAACTATGGGAGAAAGAAGACAGAACTGTGCATTACATTTAAGCAATTTCTTCCTGGGATTGATAAAGTACACTGATTCTGATACACTTCACATTCAAAGTCAATTGCTAGTGTGATTTACAAGAAGAGAACAGAGGCTCAGTCATGCAGAAGTGACTGCTGTTTGAGATTATGAGTAGCTATTACATGATAGAGGATTGTGGAGACAGAGCAATGAGGGTCATGACCTAATACCATACAAGGAGAAGTGTAATCGAGTGAGATAAGCAGTAATTCAACTGAAGGGGCAGATGTTCTTTTCTGTAGGGCTTCTTTCAAAAGGCAGACATGCTCATTTAGTCATAATTATGGAGGGGCCACAGGTGCAAAAAAATCAAAACTGATGGGGTGACTCTTTACTTGCCTTATGATGTATCTGAGCTAAAAAGTAGCTGACAAAACCACAGCACATCAAGGAAAAAACATAAAAGTAATGTAATGAATGACACACCAAAACATGCAATGTGGCCAAACTGTTGCTGACCAAGACTTAGCCATGTGATATTTTTAATGAGTGTGACATGTTGGGTCTGTTCTACTGATCCAGCAGCAATTCACAAGTCATTGATTGCAAGCCATATTCTGGTTAAATTTACTCCATATAAAAAAAACATATCTAATGATTTCATAGTAATTTTGTTATTTTACTAATGGACAACTAGTGATATTGCAAAACCTTCCCTTCCGCTTGAATCCACTTGACGCTCAACCCACACAGGACACAAAGTAAGCATATTCTGGACACTGGTGCCTTTATTTGGTTAATTTTATGTTGATACCTAATACTCTGGGAGTGTATTAAATTGCTGCAATACTCCTTTAAATGTACTGCGACTAAGATAGTCATTCACTTAGTAGGTGCTGTGAGCTTTCAGCCACACCTCACAGTGTTCAGCAACTGACTGAAAAATTAAATTGATTTAACTAATTTTTTTGTGATTTAATTTTACATTGTTCTGGACTACTAGATTTTGATTTTAGAAAAATGAAACTAAAAGAAGTTGGACGCTGTCTATGTCATTTGTTTGTAATACCACATGGGGGCACTAAAGACGGAGATTTTCAAAAGATACACATACTGCAGTATGTAGCTTGAATTTAAGTAATTAATCAATAGAAGGCTTATTTAAGCAAATGAATAAAGCAAAATAAAAGACAAATGTATGCACAAGAGACATGAAAAGTATATTGGTGCTCCTGACTCCTACATTAGATTCTTCATTCAGTGTTTAATTAAGCCCTAGTAAAATTACATTTGGGAATTTTTTAACATCTTTACCTTTTACTCTTCTGCTCTTTTGTGTCTCCTGGTGGGTAAGTCAATCTTCTGGCAGCTCAGCTCAGAGGGCAGCACATTTTAGTGACCGTGTTCTCCATGGTGTCCTGCTGCGCGTTGTGCTGAATGCCCTATGCCATCATGGCACTGATGGACACTTTTGGTAGGTCTGGATTGGTGAACCCCATTAGTACAAGGCAGGATCCATCCTGCCTTGTACTAATGTTTCATGTTGTTGGTGATGGTATAATGGAGTGGAAGATATTTTCATGGTACACTTTAGACTTCTTAGTACCAATTGAGCACAGGCAACAGCCTGCCTGATTATAGTTGCCAACCATGTCCATCCCTTTATGATCACAGTGTACCCATCTTCTGATGGCTGCTTCCAGCTCAAATCATCCCAAACTGGTTCTTGAACATGAAAATTAGTTAACTGGGCTCAAATCCCTCCACAGTCAATAGATCTCAATCCAATAGAGCACCTTTGGTATGCGGTGGAACTGGAGATTTGCATCATGAATGTGCAGCAGACAAAAATGTAACAACTGCTTGATGCCATCCTGTCAATATGGACCAAAATCTCTAAGAAATGTTTTCAGCACTGTGCTGAGTCTATGCCATGAAGAATTAAGGCAGTTCTGATGGCATAAGGAGTCCAACTCAGTGGTAACCAGGTGTGACAAGTGGCCAGTGAATGTATACAGTATGTACAGATGTCATGTGTCTACCGAGATACTCCTGAAGAGAATATTTTTAAAATATCAAAATTAGAACCATTATTTTACAGTTTTTATATTTAAGTCATAGATATCATGGCTAAACAGGCATCAGTGAATTAAACATGGTTACACACATTCTCCAGAAAAGGCTCTGCTGTTGGGTGGAGCTGTTAATAAATTAGTGCATGCACAGAGATTCTGATGAGAAGTAGTCACCCTTAATAAAACTTTGCATTGTGTAACAAAAGGAGGAAGTTGGGGTTAAGGAGCTGTGAAGTAGGCCTACATTTAAATCAGATGATGCCTATATGGTAAGCCAACATATGGATGAAGTGCTCTGTATGTGCTTCATTTTGGGTCAAGTGAAATTTATTCGTCACCACTATTTGGACACAAGGCAATTCAGAGTGCTTTATCAAAGGAAAGACATAAAAATATGGAATAAATACTATTTTAACCATAGTAATATAACAGAATTAAAGACAAGGTCTAATTATATTCATCTTGACATTGTTCTGTTAAATGCATTTGAAAGCATAGTAAATGTAACCTAGATCTGAAAACCTTTCAGGCAGATTTAGCACTCCAGATGGCTTTTTCTGCAAACCATAAAATCTTACTGGGATTGACCATCCTATTCCATTCTCTATTATACTTCCTAGTTTTATAGATCCTTTGTGGCCTCGATGAAGTGCAAAGGAAAACCCCAGACTATACAAGGAAAGGAGCACCCAGCTCCAAAGACACAGATGTTAGACTATTCCTATGTTCATAGACAAGTCTCCCTCAGTTTTTCAAAAACCCCAGAAACATGGTCCTCTACAGCCAGCACAAAGATGCCCATGTAATTTTTGGTAAGATAAGGTAAAATCTTTAAGGTTTGAATGCATCAAATGTATCAGGTTCTGAATTTTTCCTGATTTTTCCTTTTTGATCTTTAATAAGTTGAAGATGGTGAACGCAGCAAAGTAGTATAAATCACAAGCACCATATGGATAAAAAGTACTGGGCCACTTGCAGGGATTTTTTTTATGGCATTCCATTCTAAATCCAAAGGCATTAATGTGGAGATGGCCCCCTATTTGCATCTACAAAAACTTCCATTCTTCAGGAAGGATTCCTAGAAAATTTTTGCATGTGTCTGTGGGAATTTTGGTCCATTCATTGAGAAGAGCATTTGTGAGGTCAAACACTGATGCTGGACTAGAGGGCCCAGACTCCTCTATCAGACTGCCAGATAGAGAAGTGTGAATGGTCACTCCACAGAACACATTTTTACCATTGCACAGTCCAGTGGAAGCATGCTTTACATCACTCCAGCTGATGCCAGGCATTGTGCTTGGTGGCGTAAAACTTGCGTGCCGTTGCTCAGCTATGAAAACTCACACCATGAAGCTCCCAGTACAGTGCACAATGTTAATGCCAGAGGAGGCTTGGAACCTGCAGTTATTGAGCCAGCAGAGCACTGATGACTTTTACACTCCATGCGCCTCAGCACTCAGGGACCAAACTCTGTGACTTTATGTGGTCTGCACTTTGTGGCTGAGTTGCTGTGGTTACTAAACACTTTCGCTTTGAAATAATACAACTTACAGTTGACAGTGGAATATCTCAGAGGGAAGAAATTTCACAAACTGACATGTTGCGGCAGTGGCATGCTATTACATAACCATGCTGTATTCAGTGCGTACTATAGAATTACCTATTCTTTAACAAATATTTGTAAAGGCAGACTGCATGGTGCTTGATTTTATACACCTGAATTCAAAGGTTAAGAGGTCTCTGTGTGTGTGTGTGTGTTATTTCTTCATGAAATATGAGCACATTTGTTGTTTTATTTAGACAACTGCACAAAAATATTCTTACTTATTTCTGTGTGCATCTGGTTCAGCATCAAAAGCTGCAAAGAATATATACACATTGATAATTAGGGCCCTAAAATAAATATATTTAAAAGATTAGATTACAGGTCAAAGCCATATATTATAGTTTAAATAACTGACCTAGTGCTGATACAATAACACACCTTGAGTGATTTTCTATCATCTGTAAAAAAAAAAAAAAAAAATTAAAAAATTTTAAAAAATTTTTAAAAAAAAAAAAAAAAAATTAAAAAAAAAAAAAATTGTTGTCTTTTTTTGGTAGCAACTTCACTGACTTGCTGAACTGACTAAAAGTAACTAATTCCCTAGCCTCATACAAGAAAAATCATTCTACTACACACACCTACACACACACACACACACACACCTTTAGTTATTTTTAAAACAGCAGTCAGTCTGAAGGACGATACTCATGTCTTTCATGCCCATCTGTCATTGTTTGTCAGACTATGTATGCCATGATGTTTTTTTACATACATACATATATATATACACATACAAGAAAGAAAGAAATCCTTTAATTGTCCCACAGTGGGGAAATTTAAAATTCTTTTCACTCTGTTGATGTTATACATATACAACTCTACATGCCGTTCAAAGTATACACGCACATGCACAAGCAGTAAACATACATTATGGAGAGGTGACAGTGAGAGAGATTGAGGGAAGGCAGCCCGTGAGGGGCGCCAGGAGAGTAGTGTGGGGTGTGTGTGTGTGTGTGTGGGGGGGGGGGTTGCCTTGCTGAAGGGCACCTCAGCAGTGCTCAGGGGGTGAACCAACACCTCTCCAGCTTCCAGTCCATCCTCCATGTATAGTGGTCCATCCGGGCATTGAATCAGAGCTCGGCAATGTTCTTTTTCCTTGTTCCGGCTTTTTCCAGGTGCTCAGGGTGAGTCTTAAGCCAGCATCCCCTCAGTGACTCTCTGGTTTCCAATCCAAGTCCCAACAGACTAATAAATATAAATGTATATATATATATATATATATACACACATATACACACACACACACACCCACCCACCCACACCACAGGACACTGTAAGCAACACTGTCACAACCAAGCAGGGTCACATTAAACAGTTTTTAGCCTAACCAAGCTCTGTGGGCTCAACACAGTAAGAACAGCAGGTCTCATTCCATACAAATATGCTACCACAACTAAGCACGTCACACATCTGTGGTTGTTACCGATGATTGATAACCCTGTTATATATCCAAATGGATATGTAATACATATACAGATATATGGTCTGATTGAACTGAACTAGCTTGTAGTTAGTAATATTTCAAGTTTGGTTACTGTATTTTAATGTAAAAGTATTCCACCCAAATTCGCTTGGAGATAAATTACAACATTTTTCAACTTAATTTTGCAAAAGTTTAAAAAGTAACCTTTTTTTAAAAAATGTGTTTGTTACGGTTGTATGATTATCCATTCCCCTGTCTGCCCCCTTTTGCCCCCAACCTCCCTTCATCCTGGCCTCTCCCTATGGTCACAAAATAAGTAGGCACAGAGAAACATACTCATATGCGTCTACACACACACACACACACACACACACACTTCAAGATACCTCGTATTTGTCTTATTTGTTTCACTGTTGTTTTATTTACTGTTTAAACATAAATAAATAAAAGTAACTTTTTAAGGTTGTACACTACTTTACAAACTTAACTTAATTAAAACTATTACATTGGTGTTTATCAAGAGACATGTCTCAAACGGATATTTTCTGCTGTTTTTGTCATTTAGGCTGATCAGATAATAGTCACAAAAATAACCTCAGCATCAAAATGGTGCAAAAACACTACTGAATACTTAATATAGATCTTGTGTGTGTGCACATGTGGTGTGACGTCAACTACTTTAAATGCTTTTATGATACTTTTATGGTAATGTTATACCTATTTGTATACAAAACTTAAACACTTTATGGGGATTTGGTTTTGTTGGCCAAAAATTTAACCACACTGAGGCAGAAATACTGACTACACATGGTCACATTGTCATACAAACATGTACCTGTAAGAAAGGAAGAAAGAAATACAGTGAGGTTTTTCAACCAACACACACATTCACCAAGTGGAGACATTTCAAACACATCTGCTTGTCAAGAGCTCAGACCTTCCAGGAAGTAGTGAGAGACAAATTCAGATGCTTGAGAGAGGAGTTGTTCAAAAGCGCATGGGATGTCACGGACGTCAGGCCTCTACAGTTTTCACCACTCCTCTCCATTATGATCAACACTTACCAGACCAGCCTGGCTCCACCACCGGTGCCTCCTCGCCTCAACAGGGCCCAACCGGTCCTGATTCCAGCTTCACTTCCATCACATGGCTACACCAAGGTTTTCATCCGGTTTTTGGTTGGTGTAGTGGTGCTGCATTTATTTCTTTCACTTGCAGGATTCTTCTATCTGAACTACAAAGAAGAAATGGTAATTCTTTTTTCCTTAAAAGGATTTAACTAGTTTATATTTGTCTAGAATAGTTGGTAAAAATCATTTGCTTTGGACTTATTGCATGAAAGTGATAGCTTAAAGAAACCCAAAAAGTAAATGTTAAACTCAAAATATATTTTTTACTTTATGTATTCAGTTTGTAGTTTAAAACATGAAGAAGTTAATATACTGAACTGCACATTGGTTTGATCATGATAGGGCAGTGAAACAGAGTTATATCTTCTGTTGATTCACACTTCTCACACACTCTATAATTATAACTTAACTGCGTTTGAAACAAAGGAAGTCCTTCTGAGGTTTGGTATTCATAGAACTTTTTGTTATAACCTAAGCACACTAACTTGCCTTATTAAAATTTATCTTCAGTTTATTGTTCTACCTGTTCCTTATCTTCTTTTTTTCTTCATTATAGAGGAAACATTTCCAAACTGAAGAACAAAGAAAAGGTATATTCAGTTTAATTATCAATAATTTTATTCGTATATTAAGCTCAGAAGAAAATGAACCCATGTAAATAATTCATCTGACATTTGTTCTCTTTTTCAGATTTGTCTCCCTCATCAGAAAAACTGCTAATGGAAGAACAGGACACCTTCAATAAAGTCTTAGCACGCATGGTAGTTACGCACAGTTCAGAGGCAAAGAAAACATGTAAGAAAATGTGATTATTTTTTTTTTGGTATCTAAAGAAAATGCAGTAATAAGTTGTCAAAATTTGTTTATGATAGGAAGAGTGTTCTCCAAAATGTTTTAACGTCTACCTCTGTATTTCTAGCGGGTTATCTACAATGGAACATGAAATACTCAGTTCGTAGAGGGATCAACTATTATGAAAAGAGCTGGCTGACTATCCTACAGGCTGGTGATTACTATGTCTACTCCAGAGTGACCTTCTCCAAAGGCAGCTCTTTGCAACCACTGACTAGTATGGTCAAGCTGAGGAAGAATGAGCCAGATAAAAAGGAGACGTTTGTAATGAAGGCCTACTGCTATCTGAACAGCAACAACATCTCGATCCCTCACATGTGCACAGCCACTCAGGGAGATGTGATCAGACTGGAGAAAGGAGACCAACTCAGCGTCTGGGTACAAGACCTCTCACTGGTGGACTACGAAAAAGGCGCAACAGTCTTTGGGATATACAAACTGTAGCATTCCTATGTGAGCACATGCATAAAACTAAGCTGAAGACTGGAAACTCGTTAAGTGGATGGGCTTGGATTTATCTACTGACAACACTGTTAAACAAACTGGCTCAAAAATCTTTTTTTGTGGATTTAAGAGACAAATATAATTTATTACATCAGATATATTTTTGTGGTTGTATTGTGAATTGCTGTTTTGTATTTATTGATGTAAATAGCGTAGTATGACTATGAAATCAAACTTTGATATTTAATCTGAAATGTTTGTACTCATCAGTTGTTTTTTGGGGTTTTTTTTTTTGCATCCATCTCATATCAGAAATACTTAAAGGACATGAACACACATTAGACTGAAACATCCAGACTAACATACAGAAGGTTGGACATTTTCAGTATCAGGCTACAAAAGTATTACATGTGTGAGGTAGATTCTCCCAGTAGAGTATATTTTTTCTGAATATTTAAAAAGGGCTTAAAGTTCTAGAAGAAAATAATAGAATTTACTTAATGAGTAACAATTGAGCTAAAAAAAAAAAAACACAAAAAAAAATTACCCAGATTTGTGACCAGCAAAACCCTACTGCATATTTCATTCTAGTTCAGTCTGTATGGTTTTAAATTTCTAGGACACAAAAACCCACATAGGAAAGTTGCATTTTCTCATGACACCAAAGGGAACCATTGAAGATGCAGATAACCCCTGTGATTTCAGTGGTAATTGTGTGTAAATACTGAGTATTTTAAGTGTATTAAGCAGGTCCTATCTAGCTTTTATCTCCATGCATCCAGTTACAATTTATTTAAATGAGCAATGAATCTTTAATCCAACTTGTCACCGTGAATGCTCCTCTCCTTGGTTTGAAGTATAGTAATTCTTACTATCAACTATTCAGTATCCAAAGAAAAAAGCCTAAAAAAACAAAAGAAATTGCTAATTCTCCATCTGAAATACATTTACAGTGTAGATCTACAGGTATAAGTGATGTACATTAAACCTGTTTCATGGCTACAGTTTTTTTTAAAACTGTAGATGATGAGTAATATAAAATTCTAGATGAGTAATATAAAATTCTACCCAACACCCTCCCAAACTATTTGAGGTAAAAATGCAGTACAGTGCAAGTTTAAAGTTAGAATCTCAGACATAACAAAACTTGGCAAAGTGACACGGTCTCACTGCTGCTGTGAAGCAGAGAGCATGGAAAGTGTGAATCTCTATGGAGGTGTGTACAGATGCAGAGGTGGCGCACTCAGAGAATGTCATCTATTCTAGTCACTCCTTCCATCCTGTTTCTCGCTGCCACATCTAAACAACCTACCAATTCCTGAACCACACATGTGATGAATACAATATGGAAAAGCCTATCTTTGTGGATTTCCAATATGATTGAGGGAACACTGTTCATGCTGTGTGGTAGACAGCTTAAGGAGCTTTCCATTATTCGCTTGGTTAAATCAATACCAAAAGCTAAGCTCCACTTATTATATTAAAGTTTTAATAAAAGAATGATCATACCAAACACAAAGTACAGGGTATCTAGAAAAAAAGCATTACAATACTTGCAACAACAATAATTGCATAGAACAATCTTTCAAAAACAAAACACACAGTGGTCTGGAGAAAAAAAAATTCAGATAAACAGGTTGAAACTGGAGTTCAACCCCTTCCCACCAGTAAGTGCTCACTGAGGCTATTGGGAATTTGATACTACAGTATGTGGTGCTCATGAAAACAGTTTTTTACAGAAACAGCTATAATGTTAATCTCAGCAGCAAACATATGACAAGGCAGTCATACACCTGTACAGGAAGCAGCAGTAACGCTGAAAAGAATCTAGATGCTAACCAACTGTCCCAGTATAAATACCAAAGGTCAGCCTCAGCACTTAAGCATGAACCTTACAGAAGTGCCCTTGAGCAAGACAGTGACACTGCTGCTGATGTACCAGTGCTGCCTTGTACCTTACACAGTGCTTCAGAGTCCCCTGTAAAGAGGTGCGCACATAAGCAGCACCTCAAATACAGTATTACTGTATTACACACTTAGACTCATTTGTGATGAATTGGGACTTGATCGGTGATCTTTAAGCAAAATGTTAATACCAAGAGACTTGATTAAATAAAGGCAAATGAATAGCCTAACTCTGATTCTGACCTTTTCTGGTTAATAAATTGGGTTAATTCATTTATTTTTTATTGCAATTTCTCCAAATTGGGTACATTATGCTGGGAGGAAAGCAGTCATTGCATTTTAATAGCAATTACTGCCACTTCGCAGTGCAGTAAGATTAGAAAACAGTTTTGATAGTGCACACACTAAACCACATAAGGAAATGTACCGCTGAGTCTCCTCAAAAGAGGCTGGTAAGCCCGGTTTTATTTTTCAGACCTCATTTAGACCCATTAAACCCAAGCCAAGAAATATTACAACAAGCCATCTGTGACATTTTAATATAATTTATACATTGCGTCTTGGTCTGGTTTTAAAGTCTCTTAAGTTTATTCACCCCTTTGGGAGGCACTTAAAACAAATAAATCATCATTTGTTCATTTCCTCAGTTTATCTCCATCAGCTCTACAGGAACCTGTAAGGACACTATAGAAGCTGCAAACAAAAACATCTGAATTCTGAATGAAAACATGCCCTTTACTACGGTATTTTATTCCTCCTTTATGATAAAAAAAATTATATTTTCCCTTGAATAAACAAGGATATTTTTTTTTTCTGCCTTCACGCATCAGTGTAGTTTATTAAAAGACAGATGTAAAGGCAGCAAAACTATACCTACAAGACTAACACCACAATTAAATGCTTGGGTGACCAATAAATAAAGACTTAAGTAAAGCTATGTAATTAATATGATAAAAAGGATTTTTGACTATATTTTAGTAAGAAGAGTAAGGGTAACATCTTTGTCATTATTTGTGTACTCTTGTATAATAAATGATACATAGTAAAGTCTTTCCTATTTTATTATGCAACTGCAACCCTGATAGCTTTGGACTACATATTTGAATGCCTTGATTATCACATTTCTGATGCAGAAGTCGCACTGTAATTACATGTATATTCATGCACTTTTTAAATAAACAATGAAGGGCTCCATTTTAAAATCAAGATGAGCTTACCTGATTGCCTATAAAGCAGCTTGGAAATGTGGGATGTGAATGTCTAGAATATTACAAAAAGCAAATACACACATACACAAAAAAATCTATTTTCCCCATGAGAACCCTTATGACAAATAAAATATAACAACAACAAAGCAATGATGTGAAGAGAATAAAATCAGTCTTCTCGGTAATAGGAGTGCATGCAAGAGAATACCCATTAAACTTAATGGCGTCATACTCCTTTTCTATTTCCAACTAAACAAAAGACAATGTGGAGAACTTTTTTGTCCTTGTTCCATTTGCTGAGGAGAGTTCACAGTGCCAGTCGCTGGGGGGGGATTGCTTGTTTTGTCTTGGTTTAGCTGAGCTGCTTCAGGAAGAAGCATGGTTGCAGTCTCATCTAGTGAGGCTGGGTCAGGAAGACAGTAATCGAGCTCCAGAAAGTGAAAAAAAGAAGCTCCAAGTATCATCGCCAGAGAGCGAGTCCAAATATGCTATGTGTGATTGAAATGTGATAAGACAATATGGACAGACAAACACACACAATCACCCCTAACTGAATCGTTCTGTCCCTCTGCAAGCATGCTTTCATAAATGTACACACACACACACACACACACACACACACACAGCCACACAAGTATGTTTGACAATTGGATGGATGTGCTCAGTGACCGCTGTCATCCCAAGTACAATCATTCTTCTGCTTAGCCAATTTACGGACAAGTCTCTCAAGTTCTTTGCGAGACTTCTGCTCATCCTCCAGAAACTGCTTCATCCACTTATTCTCCTGCAAAACATTTTGTGAAATTTTATGTGACTATTGCTGCTTGTAAGAAAAAGAACAAAAAGGTAAATTGTAAAGTCCCACTAATACAAAGAAATCTTATCAATGGGGGTTATCACAGATATACTGTTTTTTTTTAGCATTAGGTTGGCTTTATAAAAATTATAAAGACAATTCGAACTGAGCCTTTCCAGTATTACTTTTGGGAAATACAAAATGAAAACTGAAAATAAGCTAATGTAAACAATGTAAGCTGGAAGAAATAGAACTTAAAATACTTTACATTCTGCTAACATTTTATTTTAGTTTCCACTACTATTGCCAGCCAAGAGAAAACAAAACAACAAAAATAAAAAACATTATTTTATTTAGGTCATGCACCTGATTTGCTTTAGTATCACGTACAGTTGCACTAGTTTCTCTTGTTTCCTGTGCTCTTGGTTTCACTATGTGTGTGTCTGTGTAAAGCCCAGCATTAGCTATCAGACAGATAGCCTCACATTTGACTATAGAATATTTTGATATAGAGAGGAGGTCTTGCTTGACACAATGACTGGAAGATGTCCAGGCTGTGTGTGTCTGTTCTCCCTCCACCACCGCACATGACAGTCAATGCTGATAAGCTGAGTTTGGTTTTCATAAAGCGTGGCATTGTGCATTATGGCCAAACATCTCTTCTCTGATCTCATTTGTCCAAAGAACATTGTTCTACAAGTCCTCTGTTTTGTTTGCAACTTTGCAAACCTAAACTGTGCCATCATGTTCTTTTCAGAGATAAGACACTTTCTCCTGGCAACCCTTTCAAACCAGCCATACTTGTTCAATCATTTTCTAATTATATTGTCAGGAAAACTAACATTAACATTTTGAGGTCTGTAGAGTCAGAGATGTAGCTCTTGGGTTATTGCATTGTGCGGTCTGACCTTGGGTTGAATTTGCTGAGACAGCCACTTCTGGGAAGATTGTGGTATTGTGTTAGCATACACCTGAATGCTTCAGACCAGCAAACCCAAACTTCTGCTTTTATAAAGACGGCCACACTGGCTGATGATCACTTAAAAAAAAGTGTATACATTCAACAGCACCTGACTGCTATTTACCCTCTTAATCCCAATGGAAGACATAAGGGTGCACTTAGTTTTTAAACTCTCTTTTTTAAAAAAAAAAAATGACTCTATGCAACGCTGCTCAAAATGTGAAGTAAAACACCAAACAGTCTCACTTACCTTTTTAAGTTCATGAACCTCATCCTTTAAAGCATACACAGCGTCAACCAGGCTCCTAAAAAGAGGGTAGTACAGTATCTGTATTATAATGCAGGATATGGCAGGATGATGCATGTATTTTATTTTTCCTTTTTAAATAGCTGCCAAAGAAAGTTAGATTATGCTGCACATTAAAATATGGCAGTTACACAGGGTCCTGATTGCATGAAGAATTATTTCCCAGTATTCTAAACAGGATTAACATCAATACTCTAAATCGAACTGCAGGAAAAAAAACAGGTTCCAAGCATAAAAGAAACTAAAAACCTGTTTTCATAAATAATAATATCCTCACTTTTCCTCAATAACTGTCTGCCCGTTGCTCTTCATCTCCTCCACAATGATCTTCTCTTCCTCTGGCAGGAGAACCTGAGGGACACACTCTTTCCGCACCGCTGCATATACACATACATAGAAAATAATGGGAAAGCTATAGTCACAGCTGCTTCAGCTCTAAAGATGCATTTCAGCCACAACTTATCCCTTGCTTCTTCTGCAAATACACACCTGTGGTGGTCTGATGCAGGCTGGCTCCTGTGCAATATGCCTCAATCACCCTTAGAATCTGAGCATCCTCCTCCAGGGCAACTGTGCCTATGAAAACCAGAGATTGCCATTATAATAAATAAAATGCTTTGGCATTTCATTTAGCAGAGGGTGTCATGGAGATATATATTGAGTTTTTTCTTCTTCTACGAGGTGACAGATATCTTAAGCCCAGATAAATGGGAGGACTTCAGGAATTGCACCAGTGTAAATTAAAACAAAGCAAACAAAAAACAAATCTATGCCAAATTGCATATGTGGATTCATCTGTAGTGGCAACCACTAGGGGGAAACGGGAGAAGTATCTTTCTTCTTTATCATGCATGTAATGATGAATAAGAGGCGTAGATGCCGCGCACCTTAACTACATTTTTTCTCAGTGAGAACACTGAAGCTAATTCCTACAATTTCTAAGCTGCACATGTAATATTTACTTTTGCTGTTTTTTATTCAGTATTACATTTGTTTTAAAGACTGTTATAAAAGTACAGTTTATTCATAACAGTAATCTAAATCTGAATTTTCTTGAGCAACAACATAATTAAAAGAACGGAACTGAAAATTTTTGTTTAAAAAGTGATGCAAGTCTGTCTTAAGCAATCATCATGCCTTCAATATATTTCATAATATAAGGTAAAACTCTTACTTTTCCTCGTCTGAATCTCATCATCAGAGGGCTTGCGCTCTTTCCTCCTATTTCCTGGCAGGAACTTCTTCATAGGCCGTGGGCTCTTACTGGAATCCTGCAGGATGTCGACAATAACTTAAGTATGTCTCTGCACACACAAACCCCTTCCCACAAACACATATGCACAGATACACACAACAACAACACACTCCTGAAAGCCAGTGCTCCAAACCAAACAGAATGCAAGCATATAGGGATGTGCATCCCGTATGAATAAACATCAATGAACAAAAAAAACAACAAAAAAACAAACATCAACAAAACAAGGCAGAAAGCATGTAATGATGACCAAGACAAAACTAGCCAGTAATCTGTCAATGTTAATATGCATCTTGCCTGACAAAGCTTTATAAAAGGCAAACTATTAACACAATTATATTTCCAATATTAAATCTAAGACTGTAAGCAAGGAATTCAAAATCTTATCAAAACAAAATACACAGTGCATCAAACCACAGAGATGCGGTTTTATGGGCCGCTGGGTTGAATTTAGGGTCTAAAAACAGTCACAACGAAGGTTTCCTCTGAACACATGAAAAGCTAAGGTGTGATGACTAATTAACTCACTGTATCAATGCAGACATGTGCTGCTAACTGATTTAGGAACATCTTATTTTCATATGTCACACTATGTATATTGTTCCATGTCCCTGGCTGGAACAGAGACAGTCAAACACGCAACTGGAAATGGTAAACTTATTCATGGGGCATCCCTAAACGATACCTCTGAGCTTTTCTCATAAGAATCAGGAGGAAGGACTGACAGCATCCTTTCGTTTAAAGCCTCTAAAAAGACCACAGGATTCACATTAATGCAGGTGTATGATGCAAAGGTTGTTTCCTTATGTTGGTTTCATGTGCCATGATTCATGTCCCCAAGTGGGAGGAGAGATGGATTAAGTTGCTGTGACATTAGCATTTCAGCGGCTACTCACGCACTGAAGAACACAACAGACAAGGCCTGACATATCTATATTAAGTTATTATGGCTAATGTGTTAAACAGCTGCTTTTGCATCTGACAGACAAAAATTAGCTTAACAATTCATTTAGAGGTTAGGATTTAAAGCTACCTAGTGAACGATGTGGATCACTGTGATTGGTGTCTAAGAAAACTATAGTGGTTTATGCATTCACCTTACAAGCAAAGAACCCTGGTTCAATTCCAGGTGGGGACACAAGCCCCTCTCACCATGGAGGGTTGTGTCAGGAAGGGCGTAAAACCTTTGCCAATGCAGATTAATCCACTGTGGCAGTCTCTTGGGGAAAATACAAGGGAGCAGCCACAGGTACTATGCATGGAAAACTTTTTCCACCAGGTCTTCCAAAAAACATAAAACCAACTTAAGCTGATACGTCAGCAAGCTATAAAAGCATGTGGCCTCCTGATTATTCAAATTTGGAAAATATTCATGGTTGAATGACAGTTTGGTGTCTACATGTCCAAAAATAGCGACTATTGCTGCTTCAGAGAGGGTTTTCAAAAGATAGCTGATACTATACATGACAAATAGCACCTGTACTCGCTGCAGGGAATGAGAAAAAAGATAGACTTGCAACACCACAGAAACAGGAAACTAACAGATGACAGCGAGAGAGGAGTGATGCAGAGAGAGCAATGACATGCTAGCTGAACACTGGAGTTAACACACACACACACACACACACACACACACACACACACACAGGCAACCCCATCCCACTTTCTGCGCCCACATCCTCCCACACACAGAGAAAAAGAAACAGAGTGAGATCTAACCTTACCTTCATGATATAAGACATCCTCTAAAGTAGGCAGAATGGAGAAAGAGAGAAAGGGGAAAATGTGTATGAAAAATACAATGAGAGAAGGATGTGCTAGTGAGAGTTGATGCTGAACATTTTTTTAAGACCCATCTGCCATCCACCTTCTATGTCTATGCAGAATAGGGTGATTTTTGTTTTTTTGTTGTTGTTGTTGTTTTTTTAATAAAGAGAGATAAATGGAGAAAGGGGAAAACTGATAGAAAGACAGCAATGCATTCAGGATTGTGCATGCAATCTCTGTAAGATAAAAAAAGATCCAGATGGCTGCAAGATTGCTGCTTGATCCTGTCTTCAAAAGTATGTCTAGAAGTATACAGTTTGTGTATACTTAATGTTAGAAAGTACAGATGTGTTCTTTTAAAAAAGACAAAGTATACATGACATATGTTCAATACATCACTAGACTCTACCATAACTGAAAGTTTTAAAAATGCTGACTGATGACTCTGTAAATGCTTCTACCTCCCACATAAGAGCATGTGGTAAACATCACCTTCCTAAAAGAAAAGTAACTCATAACCACTGGTCCAGTCATCACACTTAAATGTCAGTTACACTACGGGACCTTGCTGCGATTACTGGAAAATACTTCCTAAGAACAACATCTTACCGTCCCATTTTTCAAGAACACCTGCAGTAGTTTCAATTCCACTTACTGCATAACCTAAAATGATGCTGGCTGCCACCTTTAAAGGTCACTTTAGCTGACAGGCACCTTGTGGTGAAAGGAAAAAGCCAGTACAAGGTTTTGAGGGCCAATGGCCACATTTAGATTAGGTTATTGTACCCATTGAAACATACTTTGTTGCTCTGATGAACAGTATTGTGAGTTACTGAGTAACAGTACCACAATTCCAACTAGTAATGGGTCATAGTGTTCAGCAATTGGAAAAAAGGTACCAATCCATTATATACACACCACTGCTCCAAAGTTTGGGATCACTTGCAAATGTCATTGTTTTCTGAAGAAAAAAAACATTTTCATGCAATTCACAAACAATTTTATCAATTTGACAAAGAACTGTATCCATTTCACAAACAATTAAGATTAAATCAGATGATTTTTAAAGAATAATCTATATTTTTGCATAGAAGCCTATTATCAGCAACTGTTAGTCCTCTGCATCAGTCTCCTGGTAAGGCTGTTAATCCAAGTTAATCAGTTTATAAGGCTAATTGACCATTAGAAAACCCGTTTTGCAATTGTTCTGCACAGCTGAAAACCATTGTACTAATAAGAGCGCAAAAAAGGGCGCATGCAATTCTTTAGGTAGGTTTACTATCTGAAGCATCAGCAGCTGTTTGTTTGCTTACAGGCTCAAAATGTCCAAAAAGAACAAACATTCTTTAGAGACCAATCAGACTATTGTTGTGACTAGAAAGGAAGGCTACTCAGTGCCAGAAAGGAAACTTAAAATCTCTTACCATGCTGTTAAATACTCCCTTCAGAGAGCAGCACAAACTGGCTCTAACAAGGACAGAAAAGGGAGTGGGAGGCCCCGATGAACAACTATGCAAGAAGACAAATATCTAAAGGTGTGTAGTTTAAGTCTGATGCCTCACAGCTGCACTGAACAGTACCCCATCTCACACCAGTGTTAGCATCAACAGTAAAGAGGCCAAGAAATGCCCAGAAAAAGCCACACCTCAGACAGGCCAATAAAAAGAAAAGACTGAGATGGGCAAAATAGCACAGACACTTAACACTGGAAAACTACGAGAAGGTGTGGTAGACTGATAAGTCCAAGTTTGAGTTCTTCAGATCAAACAGAAGAACATTTGTGAAATACAGAACAAATTAAAAGATGCAAGAACCGTGCCGAATACCATCAGTCAAGCATGGTGGAGGCAGCAGGATGCTCTGGGGGTGCCTTGGAAGTGGGAAAATAGGGGATTTGTACAGAAGAAGGGACCATGAGGAAGGAAAGCTATGGCATTGTGCAACAACATGCCATACCCTGTGGACAGCACATGATTAGGGCCTACAATAAGATAATCACCCAAAACACACCTCCAAAATATATTAGCAACATTTAAAGAATAAGCAGTCAGCCAGAATTCTGACTGTAATGGAGTGGTCAGCACAGTCTTTGAATGTGAACCCTACTGAGCTGTTACGGAAGCAGTTTGACTGTATGATACGGAGGAAAACTCCATCACACCAATCCAATCCAATCCACCAATCTTGTGGGAGATACCCCAGGAAGTATGGGGTGAAATCTTATCAGATTATCTAGAAAAACTGACAGCTAGAATGCCTAAGGTCTACCAGGCTGCAATTGCTGCAAAAGGTGTTTTTTTTTCATGAAGGCAAAGTTTGAAGAACACATTCATCATTTCCATTAAAATCATTATTTCTAACTCTGACAATGTCAGTATGCCTTGTTCATTTGCTATATTTTCTATTCAGACAAATTTCATGTGTTTTCCCTTGGAAAACACGAGAATTTCCAAGTGATCCCAAACTTTGGAGCGATTGTGTATGTGTAACCACGTTAGGATAATTTAGTACAACACATAAGAAATGCATAAGTATCATTACGTCTCAAAAAAGACCAAGTCATGTCTCATGTCTCTTCTGGTCTGGTCAATATTTGGTAAAGGAGCAGCTGGGCAAAAAGATGAGTTTCTTAAAACTGTTTGTAACATTGTAGTATTTCAGTACTTCAGTACTTAATTCTAACACGTCTGTCTTCGGCCACACTTAAACTGT
Source organism: Etroplus canarensis (assembly GCA_015106775.1). Taxonomy (NCBI): domain Eukaryota; kingdom Metazoa; phylum Chordata; class Actinopteri; order Cichliformes; family Cichlidae; genus Etroplus; species Etroplus canarensis. Next base: position 21,517 of record VUQH01011747.1, read on the forward strand.
GTTCAGTGTTGACACTAGAGGTGAGGATAGTGCACTTGAGATCAGACTTGACAATGCCTTCCCAGTAATAAATATGTATAACTAAGTTAAGTTTAAGTAAGTGTTTTTTTAATATGGTGACTTTCTATAATTGTACAATATAACATCATGAATGACATACATTTTTCCAACCTAATGTTTGAGTCAAGTTAGTATCTGGGTCAGCTGTCACTCATATTTTATTGTTGGGAAAAAAGTACTTTTTTCATGATTCATATTTTTTACAGTGTGATTTACCACAGGACAGCAGTGTTGAACCTCAAAACTAAACTGAAATATTCTTAATTTAAATATCAAGAACATCACAGGCTAACTTTGGTCAGCTTTAAGTAAGTCAGTTACTTAATCAGTTAACAATTAAGTGAGGAGATCTAGGTGTACCTAAACAAGTTATTTCAAATAATTAATATAACAGACAATTGAAAAAAAAGAAATGTGGACTCTTCATTTATCTAAAAGAAAAGTAGTTACCATTTACGACAAATTCTGCATAAAGTCCAATGTGCAAACTTTCAGGGAGATGTAAAAATGTGTTTAATCTAATAGTTGTATTACTATTCCATTTATGGTACCAATTATTCATGACAGTTTGACAGAGTTCCAAAAAAATGTCCTCCTCATTTTCTAAGCACAATGCAAGTGTAAGTACACAGCTCTGATTTTAATTCACTGATCTTTATAAACATTAGTCCAAGCAATGAAAAGCTTTGTGTAAAACAGCTCACTGTAGGACTTAAGTTAAAGACAAACTAGAGGGGCAGAGGAAGACTTACAGATGAAGGGGGCTTCTCGTGGTTTCTGATAGTGTACTGTAAGAGACTGCTGTGAAGCACTACTTCCTACCTCTTTATAGCCCAGTGCAGCAGAAGGTTTGAGGGGAGGTGCAGGGCGCAGACAGCTGAGAGACCAGGGCTTGCTTATCTTTGGTGGTTCCAGGGGACCACGATTGACAGTACTGATGCTGCCCAGGTGGGACAGGTGAGGAGTTCCAACCATGCTCAGTGGCTTACCATCTACATTCTACGTGGTATAGTCAAAGAAGGAAAAGCACGTATGTGAGAAATACTGTATATGCACACTGAAACATAATGTGTCACCTTAGGGTGAGATTTTGGTTTTTCACACTTGGGAACTGTGTATGATTTCCTTTTGGTATCGTTTTGACTTCATGAGTATATATGTGGTATGTGTCCTAACCTTTGAAATGGTGGCTGAAGGGCTTCCTCCTTTGGTAAAGGGCTGAAGGTGCTCTAACCATTCCTGTAACTCCTGGGAACTGCTGCAGAGCACTGTTAGGCGATCGATCATGTTTCCTACAGCAAATAAAAATACGCACAATACATAAAGTAATGCTGTTTAGCTGACAATGCATAGTTAGTAAGACCAACACATACCACAACCAGAGCTATATTCCCTTTATTTTATACAATCACCTAAACATGTTTTGCAAAGCCTTCTGGCTCTGTTGACACATGTCAAGGCAATGAAAATATAAGGTTTCACTTTTGTTGGATTCTCCACAATCAAACGCTTTAGCCAAGTTAATGTATGTAGAAAATAGTCTCTTTAAGTAAGAAAAGCAAGATTAGTATGTCTTTACTGATTGCATATTAGGGTTGACAGGCTGGCAGTTTTCAAGAGATTGTGGACTACTTTTTAAGTGTTACCGCAGGCTGACATTTTTGAACACAGGTTGGCTTTTTTGCACATGGTGACCTGTCCAGGGTGTACCCCACCTCTCGCCCAGTGATAGCTGGGATAGGCTCATGCCCTCATGACTCCAGCATTCACAAATACATAATGTTATAATGCTCTCCAGCACCTGCATCTTGACTCCAACTCTGGCTTGCCCATAGGGTCACACTGCATTGTACAAACACAAACAAATACTTTATAGGGAGAAATAATGGCTAATGACATTTAAAATAATTTTAAGGGTTCTGTTATGAATAAGTTTGCTGGGATTGGAGTGGTATCTGTAAAAACTTGCAACAATTCAATGAAATGATGCTTGATCAAATATCTTTATCATTATAATCGGCACAATATCACTGTTATACAAATCATTTTTCCAGAACTTCAGATGCAAACCTGTGATATCAAAGGCATAGTGAGCAACATCTGCTTCTTCCGCATGCCTCGTTACTGTGGTGCCTGTTAGTGGCAGTCTTCCCTGAATGGGTGAACAATAAAAGGAGAGAGGGGAATAAACAAGTGTAAAAATATGCAGTACTGTGTATATTATTATCACAAAAAAAATTAAATGAAGGAAAATCAGGATAAGACATGGTTGGGGACAACTGATCTTTAATAAAACTTTGCTACAAACATGCATTGGTACTGTGTGTACAGTCATATGAAAAAAAATATTGACAAGACTCTGTGCAGTTCTGTGAAAAACTAAGAACCCATTTACTGCCTCCATACAAATTAGGAGGGTAAGCAGGAGCCAATGGCTGCTAATCAAATGTACTTGGTTAATTGATCATTGGCCAGTGTGGAATGGCCACCTCTATGAAAGCAGGTGTGTGTTAACACAATGCCACCATCTTCCCTGGAGTGGCCATCCCAGCAAATCTGCCCCAAACTCAGATCATGAAATGCTCAAAGAAACTTAAAAAAAGAGTTACATCTCAGACTCTACAGGCCTCAGTTAGTCTGATAAAATGTAAAGTTGACAGCAGGAAAATCTGAAAAAGACTGAACAAAAATCTCAATTAACTGAAGCAATGTTGTCAAGAAGATTAGGTCCAAAATTTCTCCACAATAATGTGAGAAAACAATGAAGTCATACGAAAAATAATTACTTCAAGTTATAGCTGCTAAAGGGGGTTCTACAAGTTACTGAATCATGGAGTGCACTTAGTTTTTCACATGACTGCATAAAGCCCTGTGAGAACTTTTTTCACATGACTGTATATATAAAGCAAACTTTGAAAAATTTAAAATAAGCACTTCAAATGTAAGCAATGAGGAACAAAATCCACAGTCTTCTTTCAGTGTTAAAATATATGTATGCTATCTTAGATAAATAAAATTGTTACCTATTATAGTTATAGGGATTTATTCTGAGATACTGACTACTTGATGCTTCAGTGTTTCCACAGCAGATGGAGCAGTATATTAAAAAAAACACCTGGTACTAGACAGCTTGTAAATTTAGGAATTATATTTAGTATATCTACCCAAATGATATTTCTAAACTGCACAGGCCACTGATTATATTTTTTTTAAGTCAGTTTCCAAATTCTTCTGCTGAATGTTTGCTGATCTTGTTAAAACTTCAATTCTGACACAAGCAGGGTGACCAGATCCCAATAAATGGGACAATGTGGGATGCAAGACTTCGCAATCCATGGAGGTAGTCTGAAATTTTCAAATCTAACAAAAAATACAATAAACTGTGCAGTTTGCAAGTTTGAGTAATTTCTCCCCCTGGGATTAATACAGTATTCAGATTGTGATGGGGTTTTAGCACTTAAGGACAAAATACATTAAATTTCAGTGTAGCTTTTAGAACTATCTTGTTTAGTGAATACAGTAAATTTAAACTTAAGCTTACGTTTTTTTCCTCATGGTCTCACGTGATGTCCTTTCTCCTGTATTCTCTTTTATTTCTCTGTTTTATTTGTCTGGTAACTATGTTTGAGTTTCAGTAGGGATCCATCCATAGGAAAATATCTTTTTTGATACAGTTTGAGCAGTTTCTAACAAATTATGACACACACATATACTATGTCACTTCATATGCAATGAGTTTTTAAAAAAAAAAAAGATTTTAGAAAAATGTATGTTCTGCTTGACCAATCAAAATGTGGGACAGTGTCTCAAGATGCAAGACAGGGGGGCAAAGTATAAAAATACTGTGCAGTCCCACATAAAGAAGGACATTCTGTTACCCTTGACACAAGTTAGGTTTGGACAGCATTTGTTTCCCTATTCACAGATGTCTGGATCACAGCTTAAAGGGTTAATAAACAAAAAATATGGCATACACTATAGCTCACCTGATAAATAAAGCCACTCATACGGGGACTGGCAGAGAGCATAACTAACACATTTGGGAAAAGTATAAGGTAACGCTCCTCTTTTTCCTGCAACAGAGACATCATTTTTGTTGAAATGTGGCAATTATTTATTGCAAATATACAAGACTTTAATAGAAACATTGTTTTGACCTTTCATTTCTGGCAAACCAGACTGAGTCATTGCAATGCATTTCAAAAACTGTTTCAGGTTTAACCTGCCAAGAAAACCTAATCTGCTGGCATAAGCATATTTTACCTCTGGTAAACTATGCTCATGCCAGCTATTTTAGGAAAACAATCACTTGATATTGGAATGGAAAATCAAATGAGGTGATGAGAAGTATGAATTGCAAAACAAATATGGTAATTGGTGTGGTGGTTGGAAAGCGGTTGATACAGATTTAACAAGGGGTGAATCCAAAGGCCTATCGTTGGCTTTCTTCCAACCACTAACTCCGAGTAGACCCCTACACAGAAACCACACAAGAAAGAGGAGATGGCTTTGCAGTGTGGCTATGGCCTACATAGGTTTCTGTTATGACAACTGAGAGGGGTACTAAATTAGCAAGAAAGAAAGACAGATCTCAGCACCCACAGTTCATGAACACCGGCAAAGCAAAAACATATTTATATTTGTTTTAAATAGTGGTACACTGCTGGTAGCCGGTAGAAGAGAAAAATGTCAAGTAGGTGTAATTCAAATGGTTTCTCTGATAGCCAGATTTTTTACAACCAACATAAAACTATCATTCAGGAGTCCATCAAACCTGATATCTCTTACCTCACTACAGCCATTTCTCATATGGACCTGGGACATGTAGGCCACATGACCCAGGCTCTTCATGCTTTCTCCCTCCCAGCCCCGCACGGGTTCTGACAAGATCTGCAGCTCCAGGTTCTTTCGCTTTCGTAGGTCCTGGCACTGCGTCTAAGCAAACAAGCACACACACAGATACCAGTCAAAGAAATTTCACAATTACGAAAAACATGTAACATGCTGGCTAAAATAAGTCTATTTTACTGAATCCTGATGTTCTTGCATTTTATAAATACTGGAGTAATACACAGCAGGATTTTTTCCCCAGTGTGGAACTTGCTTTTTAGTTTAGTTTATTTTGCACATGTAAACAAAAGAAAAGAGAATAAAATGAATTGTATACACACAAAAGAACAACAATCAACAATAAAAATGAGAAAGACCTCAGCTGTGAGTCCGAAAAGGTGTAGGAAGAAGTATATAAATACTTATTACTTCTCACCCCCTCCAACCCCTTTTGAAAATGTAATAGTTTACCATAATATTTACCACACATAATAGATGCATATAAAGAAAACTGCAACATAAAGAATGTACTATGTGCAACACAGTACATTTTTCAGGTGCTAACCAGGGGTTCTCCCTCTTCAAATATAAAAAAAGATGACAATGCAACATCTATGATTTTCCACTGCACATCACTCAAAAAAATAGATTTGGCAGAAGAAGCCCTGGAGCGATGTAACTAGAATTTCTTAAGTGTCTGCCCACCCAACCACAATATCAAAACAAAACAAGAAAAGAAAAAAAAAAAAATCAGACTTGCAAATTACATGAAGCAGTGTTATATGATGGGTTTTTTTTCCCCCATTTCCTGTATAGAAGAAACGAGTGAGTCACCTTATCGGTTCTTACAAGGAAGTCAAAGAAATACCGGGGAAACTGTGTCTCAGAGTGATGTTCACTCAGGTACAATGCGGTCGCTCGTTTCTAATCCAACTCTTAAGATCACATTTCAGTTCCCACCCACCTTAGGAACAATACAATCATTGACTTAAAGCAGAGAAAAGATCACTACTTCCATTTTTTTTCCTCTCAGAGTTCTGCTTGACGATGAGGAATCCCACTAAAATACACTACCAGTTGTAAGTCTCTCAAAAATAACTTTTTATATTTAGCTCCTCATTTTCACCATTAACTAGCTCCTTATTCCCATGCATATTGGTAGCATGATGCCTTTTATGCAATTTAACTACTAGTTGATTAACCATTTTCCCTCATTCCCCACTAATTCCTGTTTACTAACAGTAACTAAGGCAGTTTCTGAACATAAATTACAATCTTAACTTGCTTTTCTCCATAGGGGCCTCACCTGATGGTTTTACAACAAGAACACTGTTCATTCAGAACCAGAATAAGAATAAGTTATTAATCACAGGGGAGCATTTTATGTGACAGACAATGTAAGTGACACTATAAGTGTCAGTTTCCAAATGACTCTGTATCACATGTTTCTAACTGGGAATATGGTTTTCCAGTCCATTAAAAGATACAACTTCAGAAATCATTTGTCAATCAGTGAATAAGTTACAGACAAGACTTCACTTTAGGAAACTGTAATTACTAATGCTGGATTATATTTAAAAAGTGCACTGTAAAAACTAAAAAGGGTCGACATGTACTAACAAATTCTGTAGTGTACTAATAATACTAATATGTACTAGCAAATAAATAACTAGTGTAAATATGTGCAGCTTTAAATGAGTTATTAAGGCAGTTACGTATTAGAAAATATTATAGTGCAAAATATTTAGAAAAATATCGTACCTTGAAATTTTTTATACCATATTATATTTTTTAACACTAAGTTAATTTTGTACATAATAAAGGGTGCCAATCCAGTAACTGAGAATAGTCATAGGTATACAGGCTGTTTAATCACTAATCTCAGGTGAAGCTTAACAAAGAAATGCAGTTTTAGTTCATTGTGATGCCTCTTAATGTTCAGACTTACCACTAGGCTCTTAAATGCTGAGGTTGCCTTTACAATGTCAGTATAGTCTGGGTGGGCTTCCTGTGGTGCACATGAACAACACAAGATCGAAAATAACAGCACAAAAGAAAGTCAGAGATTGAAAAAAAGTAATTTTATAAGAGTTGTTGAAATATACATAAAAATACATTGTGTGATTTTTGGAGTCATTTAGCTGCTGTAAGTAAATCACATCAAGTGCAGTGTAGACATGCATACAAAATGTCAGTAGTATTTTTACTTCCCAACGTAAAAAATATTCATACTTAAATAAATATTCCAGTTTATTTTTAGACATGTTTGTTTCCGCCTTTACCTCCACGTGTCTCTCTAGCTCCTGCAGCAAGGTAGGGTATTTGTCAAGCCTCATGAAGGGCTTACTGAGGCTGGTGGTCAGGGTCAGGATTCCTGGAGCACTTGCTCCATGGCTCTCCATGAACTTGTCAAGGTCCTCACTATTACAAAGCACACAAATATACACTTTTTATACTTTTAAAGCGTAATAATTTACCACTGTAGATGACAGAGCAGCACACTGATTCTGTAGGGCATGAAAAATACTGGGAACATAAGAACAGTAATGGATTTTTGAGTCCAGTGGGCAAGCAAACAGCAGGTCAGGTATTCATAATATTATTTTATACAACAAGGGATTTATATTTAGAATGCACTTTCTGCCCTGGGATTAATAAAGTATTCTGATTCTGATTTTGATTTATTCTGATTACCTCAGAATAAATCTTGGCATATACCTTAAATTAAAACATAATTTATTAAACATTATGCAATCTGTTAAGATTAAATTTTTAAAAAATAGAACTCAAAATTTACAGTTAAATGGCACAAAATTACCACATACCACACTTATGCACTGCATTATGAAAAGCTCTCACTTTCACTGAATTTTGCATCCTGTACAAATGAAACAACAAGTGCTGAAATGCTGACAAAAAGATGGCTAGATAGAGTTGCAATTTCTAGATTAAACAGTGGAAACCTTTTTTTCCTCAGAAATAATATGAGTGTCCAAATACTTATTACAAGGCGCAGTTCACACTTTCTGACTATTATTTGCCACATTTCTTGATTTTTAACTTCAGATAGTGCTGCGGTCTGGCTTTTGAAAACAGATAACATCAACTAACAGCACTTCTTCCTTTGTTTAAAAACTTAAATCAGTAAAAAAAAAATCAAACTATTTCCATCTCCCAGTACAGCAACCTGTTGCTACATACTAGAATACTTTCTGTGAGAATCTAATGTTTGTATTATATTGAGATATTGTGACAGCAAAGTCGTGAACACATTTTTATGAGGCCTGGGAACAGAACATCACGTTAGCCCACATTACACTTTATTTGTTACTGCAAAACAAGCCACTCACACTGCAACACAAACATAACTGCAGCATATCACATATGTGGTGCATGTGAGAAAATATCATAAGCAACTGTGTTGGTCAACAGCTGAACAGGAAACACGAATTCGGTCATTAATTTGGCTTGGTCCGATTATGCACTGTTAACTGCAACATGATGACTTCTAATGTGCAAATGTACCCCGAAGAGAACATCATTCATGACTTTCCATGATCCGAAACTTAAATCATATAGTATCCTGTAGCAACAATAAAGGTAACAAAGGTTAAATGTGAATGTGACAAAAAAAGGCTTCTGCAACTGAAATGCAAATGTGCTTACTGTGAAAAACGCTTTGCATGCCTGTCACCATAACCACAACTCTATATATCCTGTCAACAGTTGACTTCCTGTGTGTAATTCAACTTAATCTTCAACTCAAACTGCAGAAAGTGGCAAGATGCCTCAATGTTACTCAAGTCAGTATCTGCACCAGGGAACTTTTAATAATATTATTACAAATAAAAGAAGCACTTATTCAATAAGAGCACTGCATTTAAAGCAATTTAACTCAAACATTTAGCGCACAGGCTGACACTGTAACTGTTTTCATTTACAGATGAGAGAGTGACACCTTGTGGTTCTACGCAAAACTACAACAAATCAATAAAACAATGCAATTGCCCATGTGCAGGGGAGGGATAGTGGATGTACTGGACAAAAGATGTTTAAAATTAAGCTGCAGGCAGGTGAAAGAGAGGGAGACCACAGAAAAGATTCATGGATGTAGTGAAGGACATGAAGAGAGTTTGTGTGACAGAAGATGCAAAGGCATAAGGCGAGCAGGAGGCAGATGATCAACTGTGGTGCTGCCTAAAGGGAGCAGCCGAGATATAAACTACTGTGAAAAAAGATGCAAAAGAGCATTTCTGTCTCAAACTTCAACTTAGCAGACAACTTTGGAGCACACTTCAAACATTTCATTTAAGATATTACAGCATTCATATCGAAATTGTAAAGGATTATATTAAATTTGTGATATTTTCTTCTTGGACTGTATACAATTAAATAACCTGTTGAGTCTTGAAGATGTAAAACTACATAGAATTTCAAAAGAAAATGCCCAAGAAATAAAGATAAAAGTCACTTGAAGAATTTAGTTTTTCCCCTTTTTGTGGGGAAGTATGAGGATGTATTACTGTTTGAGGAAAGTCAATCAAAGCCAATAGCATTTCTCAAAAATGCAACACAAGATTCAGCTAAATGACTCAAAATACTTTAGTATAACTTAAAGTTAATAAGTTAGAGAATGGCTCGAAATCTGCACTGCTCATCTTGTTTCAGGCATTTTTGTGTGCAGTGACTGACCTGTGGTCTGTGAGGATGCAGACAGCTGAAGGGTGGCTGGAACAGTAAGCCAGGTACAAAGTCTTGATCTGACACATCAGGTTTAGATAGCAGCCTGCCACTCGCTGCTGTCCTTCTGGGACCCTGCAAAGTAAAAGAAACAGAGACAAATTCAGAGAGGTGACATGCGTGAAGAAAGAAGACATGGTTGGTAAAGACACAAAGCTTGTAACGATGGCATACTAAATACCTTGCAAACAGTTCCATACAACTGTTTTCTATTATAAGGATTTCGAAGTCATTTTAGACTGTATAAACTGCACAATCAGTCTGGCTCTAAACCTTGGTTACAAGTAGCTACAGATTTTTTCCCATCAGTACATGAATGCATTTAAAAGACATAGACTTTTCAAAAATGTGTGTGCAAGCAGTAACTTTTAGCTCTTTCAAACACGCTGCAGTCTTTGCAAGATGATATTTGTACCAGGAAGAAATAAAAAGGAAGATATTTCTAGGAGGAAGGAAGTGATTGCAAAAATATTATCAAGTATGGTAAGATTTGCAGAACAGTAAGTACTCAGAATTTGTGCAGCATACAAAATGAGCTGAATTGAACTGAACATTTTAGAATTGTTTGAGACATGTGTAGCCCAAATGTTACTATGACTGTTGTAACAGAAGTTAAATATAACAATTTAAAAGGATTTTTATGCAGATCTGTGTCCTGAATGACTTACTTAATACATTCCTCCAGAGCCAAACACAGTCCCTGCTGGAAGGTAAGAATATCCTCCAGGTTTCCACACAAGGTGGCGCTGTCTGCACTGCTGAGCCTAAACATGAAAGTTTTTTTAATTACGCATTCCAATTTCAGTAAATTCAAAAATACTGAGGCGTAAGCATTTCTTTTATATTTAGTGTAGTTGTGATTAACACATTTAAATTCAAGACTTATTGATAATCAAATGAACCAAATAGATTTTCCAAGTAATCCACATTGTTTTAAGCCTTAAGTGCCCATGAATGGTTCTGTCACATCTCCTTGTCTTTGCTCTTACTTGTCGCTGGCTTGCAGGGGTCGTAGGTAACAATTCAATACAGTTTGTAATTCTTTGACAAACTCTCGCTCATGTTCTAAGATGTCCTGTACAACCTACAAAAGCACAAAAAAACACAATATGGAAAATGGTCAAATTGATGTCTTTTTACACAATATTTCCTTAGTATTTTGGTTTTTTCATTTTCAAAGAGTAAAAAACAAAGTGGTTCAGTACTGAGGGAGACCTTACGAATAGTATTTGGTAATTAAAAGCAAGAAAATAGATATATACACAAACATGGGAAAAAAATAAATGAAGAAAGCTGATAATATCACATCAGGTTCCTAATGGATTTTGGTTGTTCGTAAGTAACAAGAGCTGCTAATTGGAGGTTTTTTAAAAATGCAGCAAGCGGAAGCTGAATCCCATCCCTTCCCAGAGCTTACCGGATTAAAGCTGAGTTCGCACTTTTGTGAACTTAATAGCGAATTAGCGAGACATGAAATTCCTAATGATTTGTTGAGAAGTAGCCTCTCTAGCTCAGTTTTTATCAAATGGATAAGAAACCGTTATGATGCTTTTAGAACTACTTGTGAATTCAGGAAACAGAAGAAAAATATTATGAATTTACATGGCATGTTATGAGATTTTCATGACTCACAAGGCAAGGTGTCTACCTGTCTCACAACCACTTTGTAAACATTTGTGGCAATTTATTGAGGGAAAAATGTTCTAATCAGCGGAATGTAGCAACAAAAGCACAGAATGCATTTAGTACATTTACAAAGTAATTACAACAATTTACGACACCACTGCAACAATTAGTGAAGGTTTTCAAAAACTGTAAACCTTGGTGAAAGTTCTGGAAATTTCAAAAATGGCATGACAACTTCCATGACAATACAAGATGTTTACGAAGTCTTGTAAATCATTACAACACTCAACAAATCCAATCACAAAGACAACAGGTTTGGAATTCATTATGAACTGAGTTCACGTTAATTGGTACTCACTTTCACATATATAGGATGGGAGCTTCACTTGAGCAAAGACAAATGGACCAAAAACTTGAAAATAACAATAATTTTTGCCACTTTCAACCAGGATGAGTAGGGTCTAAAAACTACCATTTTTCAGTAGCAAGAAAATATCAAGCTTTTACAAACTCCAATAAAGATTTACCATACTAGATGTATTATTTCCCAAATACTTTAAAGATGTCCATAAAACAAACACGAGTCACATAAAGAAAATACATTCACTGCCCTACGTAGCTCTCACTTACCACACTGTAGTAATTCTTGGTCAGCTGAGTTCCTTTGGGAGACAGTGGCTTTTCTGTAAAGGAGGTAAGTTAAAAGGATATTTAAATCTCACAAAAGTATTTGATAATAACCATCAAAAGGATTTCAAATATACAGAGAGCAAACTTGGAAATCAGTTTGGGGAAAACTAGGGAGAGAAAAAAATAGATTTTCCCTATAAAAAAGTGTGGTCATTCTAGTCACACACAAGTCAAAATACAATCCCTTCCTATTAAACATATACAGTAATGTGCAAAAGTCTTGGGCACCCCTCATTTTTCTATATATTTTCTGGGAAAAGAAGAAACAGGTAAAAGAATTCATTGAAACATACAAATATTAAATGGAAATACAGTACACAAGGTAAAAATAGAGTGTGTACAATTCTAACCAACTCGAAGGTCAATATTTTATTCTTGAAAACAGCCTGAACTCTCTTAGGCAAGCTTTCTTCTAATTTCTTTATGTAGTCTTCAGGAACAGTTCTTCAGGCTTCGTGAAGGACATGCCAAAGCTCTTCTTTGGATGTTGGCTGCCTTTAGTTCATTCTCTGTCAAGATGAGCCCACACTGCTCTAATGATATTGAGGTCCATTCATCACTCCATAAACCTGTTACTATTGATTTTCAGTGTGTAATTTGGCATATCTTATCCTTCTCTTCCTGTTTCCCTTTCTTAAAATTGGCTCCTTGACAAACCCCCTCCCATTGAGGTCATTTCTAACTGCTTCAGCAAAAAAAAAAGTAAATGGATCAACTGAAGGGCGAGATGCATCTATCAGGTCCTATGTCAGATCTTTGCTGGAATTTTTTTCCTTTCTCTTAAGGACTTGACTTTCAGATACTGTTCATCTGCTGTAGATTTTTAGGCCTGCCACATTTTCTCCGTCATCCACTTGTCCAATTTCCTCAGATGTTTTTAGGATACAGTGCACACAATGTTAGAGCCACTGAACTAAAAATGAACGAAAAAGTAGCCAATTTTCAAAGAAAAACTTTGTAACAACCTGGAGAACTATTGATCAACACCAATTTAAAAGATTAAAGAAAGTCTGGCTCCTTGCAAGCAAAATATAAAGAAATGATGAGCGCCCAAGACTTTTGCACATTATGGTATACAATTACATGTCAACATCTACAATAAAAGTGGTCTTTTCAATTTTTGTGTTTTCTGTTTGGTTCTTTCCTTCTTTTTCCCCTCTCTTCCCGTACAATCTGCACTCTCTTGTTTTTGCTGTGCCTTAACTTTCACATCCCTATTTCACTACTGCACCTGTACAATATATTCATGCATGTTAGTAGTTCTAGGTAAATATTTTTGCCTATTTTTCCCATAAAAAATAATAAATTCAGCAGTAATATCTTTGTTCCTAGATTCTCATGCATTTTTTCATGAGTTATATTTATATGCGGTAAAATCTGATGTTTTTAAGAAATATTGAGGTACAAATCATTTCAAATGTTTTTTGTACTACAAGTTAATTATTTTACAACACTGGTTTCCATCACAGCTTTTCCTTAAAAAAAACAGAGCATAATCCATCTATGACAACATCATAACACTTTGACAGAGTACATTTTATGCCTTGCCTTTATATTCATCCACATTATCTGTCCAGTGGTGAAAATTTTGAAGGAACTTAATAGGTAGGCACCAAAGAGTAGTGTTGGCAAATATGGTCATAAATTGAACTTTTGTTCCCGTGCTATGGTGTTAAAGAAGTCCTAGAAAAGTCGTGTTTATTCTTAAGTCTTCACCCAGGAGACCTAACAAGGTCTGTAATACAAATCAATCAAGCCTAGAAAAATTTAAGCTTTGTATTTCATCCCAAACACTGAGACGGCTAACACCAGTATACATCTGCATATATGGAGAAAGTAATTTTAATGGCCTCGATATACTAACATAACTTACCGCAGGGTTTGATTTCACGAACATAGTTACTAGGAAACCAGCCCGTCTTGCCGTTGAGCGTGCCCTCCCACCATCCTCCCTCCTCCTGGCGTGTCACAAGGATCACTTCACCTTTACTGAATGACAGCTCATCCTCATTGTTCTGTTTGAAGTTGAATCGGGCCTTTACCATTAGCTGCCCAGCACCACCGTTCTCAGACATTTCCTGTTTGGGAGGTTGTCACAGCCCAACAGCAAGGCGTAAAAATGAATTAGCAAACATATTTGTTTCTATATGCATACACAGTATACATCACACTGATTTTTTCTTACATCCATGTAAAAATGTTATTTTTTTTAAAATTCATTTCTTTTCCATTTTCATCTGATCAAAATGAATCAAATGAAAAGTATAACTGGATTTCAGTCAGTTACCTGACATCACAAATGGACAATTTCTTCTCAGTTTAATTTTTAATTATTCACATTTCAATTATTGCTTCAGAATTTGATTTATGACCAAAAATATGTAAAAACAGCTAACTATTCTAATTTTCCATTTCTGTATATTGTGTTTGTGGTTGGGTTATACCATTACAGCCTGGGGGAAACCAACACTCAAACAATGACCCAACCGCACAGCCACAGTATGCATCTAGTGCATCTGGCCATGCAGTAATTTATGAGCCACACTTTATGATAGGCATTAATAAATTCGGGCCTACTCAGACAAGATACATAAGCCAATGAAGTTGTTATTTGTAATTTGAATAAATCTAATACAGGTCTTCAAATACCTCTATGAGTATGCCTCTCCTCACACCCCTCCTCTACAACTGACTAGTCAGATGCGCTTGATACATAATGTGCTGGGTGACTGGGTCTGTGCTTGGCAGAAGGTTACTTCCCTGGGAGCCATTAGGCCTGTCCAACCACAAATGTGAGCACAGAAATGGAAAATTAGAATACTGAGTCTTCTTTTTCTTCAAAATACTAATTCTAAAGTAAAAACCTAACTGAACATTAAAAAAACAAACTAAAAATTATCTATATGCAAAGAAAATGCTTAATGAAATTTCCAAAGCCATCTTTGTTTTTGTTCATTATGATGGGTAAAAATGTGCAGTTCCTTTTCAAATGTGTACAAAATTCTACATATATTTATATAAAGTATATATATAAAAAGAGAGAACATACCACTGATTTGGATTGTCTGCGCAGGGAGCCTTTGGATTTGGCAGAGGACAGTGTGTGTGAAGACGTCTGACTAGGAGAGGGGGTACCGGACTGTGGACATCTCTCAGCACAATCTGCAGGCACACAGAGGAAATATGGCGCCTCATATGTCAGTTACCTTTATGTTTAAAATTATGACACTCTCTCTCTCTCTCTCTCTCTCTCTCTCACACACACACACCATAACGGTTCATGCAAGTGCACATAATTCCAAGGGCTGACAGCCTGATGACAGTTCATATGGGTATGGTTCACTACTTTGTGCAGCCACAGGACAGTGAACACACACACACACAGGCCACAAATTTACAATTTCTCTAATGTGATTTTATCAAAACTGACACACTAATCCAAAAAAAGATCAAGCAGCTGTAAAATCAGAAAACAACATGTAGACTTTTGTTAAAAACATTTTCATATATCTAAGTGATCATTCAGTCCAGCAAATATATCTGCTTGAGGAGAAAAATCAACATCAAGTTTATGTTGCTGACACCAAACCCCTCTATGTTGTCATCACTAAGCCACTGCAGCAGAAGAATTGTGATTTAAGGTCAGTAGCTGCCAGATGTCCCGCAGCATGAGCGCAGCTCTGGAAATGCACTGACTGAGGTATCAATTTTGCTGTCAGTATCGACTTGAAAAGTGACACATGGCAGCACTGCAAACCTCTCATATGCTAACAAGCAGAAACACTTACTGAAGACTGCCTATAAATGCCAACTGGATGCTAGCCAAATCCTCCATCTAATCCTTGAGGAAAAAAAAACAGAAGACTGAAAAATAAAGTGAGTGGACTATTCGCCTTAGTAACCTCAAAGTCAGATCGAATAAAGAGTTCAGCTCTGAAGCTATAAAACTGACAAGCACTTAAGTGCATGTTCACTTGCAGGCAGTAAAATGCAATCCTTTTAGGTTAATCTTTTGTTTATCAACACTGTGAGTAATGCAACCGCAAAATATGTTTTAAGGCAAGGGGCTAAAAATTCACTACTGTTTTCCATATGCAAAGATTTCAGGGTTCCTCGCGCTGAAGCCTTATAGAAATGTGATGAAAACAGCAATGAAGGCATTGGCAGGTGGGGCTCGTGGATCCTGCATGTCACTACTCATATATAGGGAAGTCTAACAAGCCTGTCAACTAAGCTCTGTGGTTGCCACTGTTAATTTTGTATGCATATAACATTCAAAGCTGTTAATCTAAAACAAACACAAATTCTGAGCATAGACAGGCTGGAGGCTGGAGCCTGGAGCTTGCCTCAGATGAGGATATCGAGTAATAGCACAGAGGCCTCTTGTACTTGATATCAACTCACTAATCAACTTCAAATTCAAAAATGGAAGAATGGCTGCTGGGCCCGGGTAGCCTATAAAACATTTGCATACGAATTACATCTCAGCAGTGACAGACACCTCTGTTCCACATCTCACACTGTGGCATGCATTCTGCTTTCATTTAAGTGCATTAAAGACAATGATTATGGAAAAAGACAGTCAGTGAAAGTGTAGTATTTTACCAAAGAAAAGTAGGGCTTGTAGACATTCACGTTCATTGAATGAGCCATTTCTTAAAATAAAGAAAAGGATCTCAGGTTTCCAGGTGAACAAGTCTGGTAAATAAAGAGCTTGAGGAAGGCCACGAGCCAAAAAGTGTCAAACAAGGAAGTTTTTCTTCATACAACAGGTACTGTTCAAGTTTGAACCTGTTCAGACTTTATCTTTTCCATACACTGGAAAAAGTGGGTAAAGCTGTGCCAGAAATTTCTACTCTTTTCTTACAATATTCTTTAATTCTGAGACCCACTTATGGAAGAACAACACCATACCAACATCTGTCACTGAGAGCAATGATGACATCCAAGGAACATCTGCCTCCTGTGGTTTCAATCCCACAGAACCAACTCACTTTTTGATCGTCAACTATAAAACTAAGGATCACCTCAAAAATCTTATTTTATTTTTTCGCCAAAAGACATTTTGCAATAACTAGCATGCCTTGTCTGAATGTATCGGAAAATAAATTATTTCACGAGACCCACGTATCCTTAACCCATGTTCTTTTTGTAAAGACAAACCAGCATTCATTACTGCATCGAACAGCATTCTCAAGAGATCCCATTGTAGGCCACAAATCAAAACATGCCATTCAAACAAAGTTGCTCTACATACTACACCTACATCAGAGCAGCATATTGGCAGCATCACAGTATCTCCCTGGGTGTATTGACTGAGCAGAGCCAAATGTTAACCTGACTTTTTGTCCACAGACTAACTTGACTTTGACGACATTTTCTGATAAGTACAGGTTGAGCATCTCTGCACTTAACGATGACCAAACTGTACCTGACAGCAAGAAGGAGGGATGAATGGGGACAAGAAAAAGGCAGAATGCAAAACATGCCCCAAAGCAGATGAGAACAAGTTAGTGACAGTGAGAACTAAAGTCAGTGGCTGAAAATTTCTGTATTTTTGCAGAACAAAACCAGAACACCAGTGACACAGTGGGGCTCATCCAGCTCACAATTCACTGGTTATTGTAATGTGTGAAGTACAGAAAGAAAGTGATAAGTTTTACTGTCAATGGTTGGCTGTATTGCACGAAACTAATGAGAATTAAACTCCACTGAGAAGTCAAGGAAGCTTGTCAGGACAATGACACTTGTACTCCACCAGCTCTAGCCCAGCATAAGACAATTATTATTCCATAAATAACCCGATGACAGCATTTCTTTATAAATGGCAGAGGGGCATACGCAAACTCTCACATGCTTTATCAACAATCCGGACCAATACTCAAGGAGGGGCATTTCTTGTGAAAATGGAAAAGTGTTCATAAAACAACCACTATGACCTTGACTTTGACCACAGTGTGGGTGAAGACCCATTAGGTGATCAATGTGTGCAAGTTTCACTAAAAACAGACCAATACCCTAGAAGGAGTAGCGATTTTTGTGAATTGGGGGTAGACATGGCTATAGCTCACCAGATCCTTGGTTGGTTGAGTTTAAAAACTGGCTTTGTCAAGTGAACTTTTTTTACCATCACTATAGCAGGCATTTAGTTCTAAAATACATAGACTGAATAATCAATTGATAACTGATAGGACAAATCACAGAAAACAAACCAGACTGAGAAAAAACAATAAAGTTAAAAGTCAAATCAAGTTCAAGGAAAATGGCCAAAACTAGTTACTATCGCTTAGAAATTGTGATAATGGTGCCTTTGTGGGTTACATGAGCGTAAACTGAATATGTCAGCTCAGGCACATATCTGACTCTACTGTTAACATTCTGGAAAGCAGCAAATACATGTTTTCAAAAGCATGAAACTTTATGCGTATGTTATAAAAAATGCAGAGGTGGCAGATTAGTCTAACAGCACTGACTAAATAATTCTGCTGCTGCAGGTTCTCTGACAGCTGTTAGCTGGCTACTGAAGAGAGAATAGTACTACCTCTTTAGTGGCCTCAAACGGGGACTCTAGAGTAAAGTAATTAGTCCCAAATTGCTGTAGGAATGCTGCATTGCGAACTACTTTATGCCATGTCCTCATTGAAGAAATGCACTTGAGAAAAGAATGCTTGCATGAGTGAAAGCAGTACTTCTGTTTTCAGTTACATTATCGAACTATATATTTACAGAACACAAAAAAAAAATCAGGATGTTTTGCTGGGTGTATTACACCAAGGATTCACATGAGTAAATATGGTGCACAGTGTGATACAAACACATACTGTCATGCAAGCTGCTCACCTATACTGCAACCAACCATAATGTCAAAGAGCTCCATGAACAAAACCAGTAAATTATAGCAGAACACCACCAGTCTCATCAGGACATATACATAAGGCATCGGGTCTTACTTGGCCACTTTTAATATATAACTGCATGTACTGTATATTCACCAAGCTCCATTGCATCAAGGGACAATAGTGTCTACTGAAAAGCTTTCACGTCAAGACTAATGTTCTCTTGATTCAGCGTTATCTTATCATGACATTGGAATAATTTAAGTAGACTAATAACACTTTTATGCTCTCAAAGAAAATAAAACATGATCAAACAGTCTCCAATACTCAAGATAAGAGAATGCAAATGCTTACCTTGTGTTGCAAAGTTGACTGCCAGCAAAGTATTCAGGACCTTGCCAAAATTGTCACCAGTGTATACCCACTCAGGTTCAAACACCTGGATAGGAAGGTAACAAGATTCTGTCAGACCAAAACTCTCAAACCATCTTTCCAAACAACCTGAAACCCGTTTTTGTAGAATAAAAAAAGTCCAAATTAGACATTTTCCTGTGATTAAACAGATTTGAGTACTAAGAGTTGCTAAATCCATACAGACAGAGAGACAGCGAGATAGGAACATTCACTCCAACAATGAAAAGAGACACACACAATGAAATGCATACAGGGATTTTACTAAGCCTCTAACAAGACAGACAAAAACTGACATGTTGCATGTGATCCATATTCTGTGACTTTGTGGTTTGTAATAAAACAGATAACGTCAGACTCATTGCTGTTCACTTGCAGGCACACATACATGATCACACTGCTTGCTTGGTCAGTCTCAGACAGCTATCTTCTTTCCTCCAGTGGATACAGTTTCACATTTTAAATAAAACATCTTAAATATAGGGTTTGAGTAGTATAGCCTGCATCATGAGTTGTGTACAATCTCGTTAAGTGTGACTACATCTCTAGATGTGTGAGACTGAGGGTCTACGTGTGAGACAAGAGAAAAACTCCCACATGTTGTCATCTTTACAATAACGGGTTTGCATCACTGGTTTCAGAAGCAGAAAACACTGGAGAAATCTATTTTCCTTCAGTGATAAAATGAAGGGTTAACTACAGTCTTTAATCACAATAATTGTTGCTGGCATTGCGATCTTAACCACGTAAAGGTCAGCAGTTCCAGTAAAAATGTATTTATGACTGTAAAATCTGAACAAATAAATCCTCATATACACACATCTGAGGCCCTGAACAGTAATTGGTGCTTCCTCTTTCTGCATCTCAGGGCAGAAGTGAAAGCAGAATGACTACTTTCTTTGTGCACTCACAGGATGAACAGGCATATTTGCTATAGCAAAAAGGGATGAAAAGTTCTCTAAAGTATAATCACATCACTGACCGAAGGATGGGCAGGGTTTGCTGTAATGCCACACAGACAACCCTTGGCTGGTACATTTAATAGTGCCTCTCCAAAAACTTCGGCCCATGAGCTACTGACTGGCTGCAAAAGGTCTAATTATGGGTTAGGGCAGAGCTGGTGGATAAAAGAAAAAGGGGACCTCCTAGACATAACAAGCCAGCTGGGCAGAACTACTGAACCACTTGACTTTGCAGTGAGCCAGGCTTGCTGACTCAACTGGCTGTTTTAAAGAAACCAAGCAATGTGATTCAAGACCAGAAAAGATTATTTTTAAAAGGTGGAAAAGCCATTAGTGTCCAGTGTGGCAGTCACAAACAGGCCGGTGTGGAGACAGAGTAAACTCCCAGCATCTGGAAAATGATATTCCTTTTCAATATTAGGGCATAGGTTTAACAAATACAGGCCTGCAACAAAAACAACCATTAAGTCACGGGAACATAAAAGAGAAAGGGAATTAACGAGGAAGTAAAGGCCTTTTAAAACTGAGTTGCGACCATTGGAAAACAGACTGAAGTCATGAGGGCCAGCAGTTCACTTCCCGGCTGGTCAGTGGAAGTGAGTGACAGCATGTCTGTTTATATGGCTCACTCCACATGGAAGTGAGAAGAAAAGCATATGCCAGCAGGGTAAGCAGATCACAATATAATCAAGAGTGTGTTCACATTTTGCAGCAGGCAGTAAGGAGATAAAGGCAGAGTAAGGTCAGTCCAATTGCACATAAAACTTGACAGATCCTGCACTGAGACAGACAACTTACCTCCACTTTCAAGGACGAGCATCCTCTTAAAAACTCCCTGATGTTGGAAATGCAGTCGGCTTCGGTCCTTGGGTCCTGGCAATACTGAGGACACGAAATTAATATATAAACACACACCTCGGCTTAGTATGCCAAACAGACATCTGACACATTTATGAAACCCTCAAAACCGACCCCGCTGCCATTTCAGTCACACAGAAAAGCGCATAAAGTAACAGGGATGTAGCAATCCGTCTGTAGTGACTTAAAGTTCAGAAAATAACTGTAGATTCCTCCTACGTCTCCTTCATGCATATATAACAATTAACGCCACAAGAAAAAACGTCAAAGTAGCCATACTCAAGCAAAACATCCGCTCATTTGGCACCGTTTCAAAATAAAATCATACCCAGGAAGGCTTTGCGCAGCGCAAAAACTAAAAGCAAGAAGATGTTTGGCTTTTGGCAGTACGGATGCAGTTAAAACGGTCCCTGTAAAGATAAATGTACGACTGGCACTCAGTGGAAGCAAAACTAAGCTGATATTTTAATTCTATACGGGAGACGTTACTCCTTCCGGTTTTGTTGAAGCTTTGACGCCGCTTTGCGTTTAGTCAAAGGGGAGGTCGCACCGGGAAGAGCAGCCGCTCAGGAGGAAGTGACGATCTGCCTTTGCAACTGTATTTATCACGATCAACTTTATCGCAACCACTGAGCATAAGTTATGGCAATGTTATCACTTTTAAAAAAAAGTCAAACAATGTGGGGCCGGTGAAATCCCTCGGTTGTCCTCTATCATACGGTCCATGTGCAATGTTTCGCGCACGCCTGCCACAGAATTTGTCCTGTTTTTGTGGGTGTTCACGTCGACTCGCTCATCTCAAGAATGCGGAACATTTTCGTCGCTTCACAGGAAACCATATTGTCAAATCTCACGTCCGAAAACTCGCCAGCTGCTCTCGTATAACGCCACTTGCGTGCTGCAGTAAGCATGGCACAAAACGCCCGTAGGCAGCTGGTCAAACTTCACGGCTTTGAGTTCAGCGATCTACAAAAATCGTACGGCCTGCTGCAGGGAGAAGTTGACGGTATCACTTTCATCAAACCCCTCCCTTCTTTTTCACCCAGAGCCCTCGATCGTTTGGCATTTGTTGACTCAAGATAGGTTAAATCAATAGCTCACCTTGGGGGTGAAGCCAGGTATGAGGCGCTCCGAGAGCTTGCACAGGACGACCCCATCCTTTAGCGATGTTTTCAAAAACTCCTCCGGGTCCGCGATGTTCTTTTTAGGCGAGCTGAGCACTCCTAATGATATCAACCACGTTACAGTCTGCTCCTCTGGATTCATAGCTCCACAAAATGATCATCGCCTAAGCTCGCATTGCTTAAAAGAAAACTGGCGGCCTGTTCCGTATCAATATGCAACTCACATCCGCACTTCTGCTAGAAGTTAAAAAAAGAGGCGGTGGGGGGAAGGACGACGCTGTTTCTACACGCAAAACTGATGATCACCCCTACTGGCAAATAGGAACCTCAACAAAAGGGTTATTTTTTTTTCCTCTGCAAAGTAACACATGCAGGCACAGGGTATTCTGGCTCATATTACAAGTTGAAATGCAGCAAGGCTCAAAACACTATGAGAACATAAATGAAGCGCATCAGCATATTTTGAAAGAGGCCTCTAACTCAGAATATGCCTCCAGTGAAGGTTAGTCTTCTGGATGATATTGGTAGTTTGACATAATATCTCTGTTTAACATTTCCCATGTTGATGACCTCATATCTAAAATTAAAAGTGATGCCTTCCTGGTGGGAAGGGGAAAAACTACAGTATAGCATCCACGTTCAGGGGAGAATGATGCCATCTATAATTTTGTTTCAGGACAAGTCAAAACAGTGAATAACAGATCTTTTCAAATCCTTTATTGAAAAACAGTATAAACAGTGAATTTGATCACTATGTGTTTCTTCCACTTTCAGTGCTGTGGTTCCTCGCGAAGATTCAGCCCCAACTCTGAACAGAAGGCTGTATCAGCATCTGAAAGACAGCAGGCATAAACAGATAACATACAAAAGTTAAATTTAACAGCAATATAATTTATTCAACAGACTGTAAATATTTGCACAATTTCAAGTATTTTTCACATGCTGTATAAAAGGTGTATCAAAATAACATACAGAGATGCCAGAATAGGAATTTTAGGGAGTGATTTTTTAAAAATGTGAGTGCTTAGAGCAGTGCAGCCGCACAAGGACAACCATTACAGTGGATTTATCCTTCAGTGCAATAGGTACGTCATAAATGCAAATCTCTTCCGAAAGCCTACACTGTAACCTGCTGTACACCTCCCTAGAAAAGTAACCGCACGTTGCATTCATATAGCATGAGGCACAACAGCACAAGTATAAATGCTGAAAACTTGCAAAGGTTACATTGTAGGCTCTACATAGATTCAACTGAAGAGACATACATTAAGTTTTTAAGGGACAGCAGGCAAATTTAAATCAGGTTATTTTTTAATTAGTGTGCAACGTTACAGAACTTTTTGTTGCCTCTTGTACAAAAACTAGACGCAACACCTTTTGCCCCCAAAAAATATCTTCCACACCAGGCCCAACTCCTCTGTGGGATAATAGTGGATTTCTTCTTCTGCATTTAACTGGTACATTGCAGCCACGAGCCCTTCTGAAACCCAGCATGCACCTCCCTTGAAATATAACTGCACATACGGTCAATGTACACCATGTGCGTATGAATGCTGATGACGTCAGCTCTACAAAGACTCACCACAGAAGTTTAAAATTAAGGATCAGATCCAGGTGAGCTTGACAAACAAGCTGATTTGCCAAAAAGGTTTGTTTTTCCATCATGATTACTGTACATAATCTTAGACCATTAAAAGCTGGAAAAAGAACATGAAAGAAGAAGATAATCTTACGGCTTCTGACAGTGGACTTGTCTCTGTACTTGTTCTTCTAGACCTCAGTGCAGCATTCAATACAGTCAACCACAACATTTTACTACATAGACGAGAATATTCTTTTGGATTTAAAGCCAATGCATTACACTGGTTCAAATCTTGTTTATCCGACAGATTCTAATTTGTGTATGTAAACGAGGAAGTCTTCCTCACACACAAAAGTTAGTCATGAAGTCCCATAGGGTTATGTGCTGGGACCAATACTCTTTATGTTATAGATGCTTCCCTTACGCAATATTATTAGAAAAACCTGCATACATTTTAAATGCTATGCAGATGATACTCAGCTATAATTATTTATGAAGTCAGATGACACAACTCAGTTAGTTCAACTATAGGCATGTCTTGAAGACAAAGACCCAGATAGCCTGTAATCTTCTACTTTAAATTCAGACAAAACTGAGGTTACTGTAGTTGGCCCTAAAAACCTCAGAAACACTAACCAGATATTTACTGTGCACGGCATTACTTTGACCTCCAGTGACACTGTGAAGAATCTTGGGAGTCATTTTTGACCAGGATATGTCCTTTGATGCTCACATTAAACAAATATGTAGGACTGCCTTTTTTCACTTTCGCAATATTTTCAAAATTAGAAAAATCTGGTCTCAAAGTGATGCTGAAAAATTAGTTTATGCATTTATTACCTCTAGGCTTGACTATTGCAATTCATTGCCAACTGGCTCAAAAAGCTCCCCAAAAAGCCTTCAGATGATCCAAAATGCTGCAGCGAGAGTACTGCCAGGGACTAGAAAACGATAATATTTGTATGATGCATTACATTTCTATTCGAAAGAGTCACCCTCTACATTTAAGATTAGGTTTCAAACTTTCCTTCAGGATAAAGCTCATAGTTAGAGCTTAGTTATGCTGCAATAGGTTTGGGCTGCTGATGCTCTGCTCCGCCCACCTCTTTTCACTCCCCAATGCATTCATTTGCTACTGCTGCTGGGGGGCTTCTCTCTTCCATAGTTTGCGTCTCCCTTCGCTCTCCTTTCTCTATCCCTTCAACCCCAACTGGTCAAGGCAGATGGCTGCCCCTCCCTGAGCCCAGTTCCACTGGAGGTCTCTTTCTGTCCCACAGCAGTGAAGTGCTTGCTCATAGGGGATAATCCGATTGTTGGGGTTCTCTCTAATACTGTAGGGTCTTCACCTTACAGTGTAAAGTGCCTTAAGGCAACTTTGGAGGCAACTGTGAATTGGCGCTATATAAATTAAACTGAATTGAATTGAAAATCTGGAAGAAAAAAAAAAAAATCCCGATTTACTTCTGGATCAGGTCCATATTCATCTTATTTCTACATGTTTAGACGGACTTGGGCTTTGTTCACTGCTTGGTGGTATACACTGAAGAAGTGTTTCTCTCATACATAAAGAATTTCTCCAATTTTAAACACATTTTTTCCAGTGAGAGCCAGAAGTACCATTCATGTTTGGGCCAGAGAGCTGAAAATAACTAGCAACCTACCACTTCTCTGGGAATATATACTTACCAAATTTTGTGAAGCTTCCTGAAAGCTGTAATGACTTTTTGCAATAACATCATGAATCTCTTCAATGCACCAGGTCAAAACCATAATATTTCCTGGCTTTTGTCTGGGAGATATAAATACATTTATTTTGTAAATAACTAAGTGCAGGTCTTTACAAAGCAATTTCCCACCTGGAATTAATAAAGGCTTCTGATTCTTTGATTAGTTAATTCATCACACACTACCATGGCACTTTCACTGCATACCACCAACACTTATTTTACAAATAATTTAGCACTTACTAATCTGCTGGACATACAGACGCTGATTCACTGTGGTTTAGCTGGTCCAACAACTTGAGGACATTATTCAGGTATGTTGCAAGGGCAACTGCCTTGGAGAGATGCTCATCCTGCAATGAGAATATCGTATTAGTAAAGTGCTCTTTTCTAAATTATGTATTCATAGAGATATCTGAAAATGATTTTGTAGTCCTTGGTCCGACTGTACATTCACTTCAGTTATTGTTTCCAGTTTGGCTGTTAGGACGATGGTGCTCTTCCAAAGGTCTCCGTTGTTTGAATTGGCATGCTCGAGGAAATTATTGACATTGAGCAAATGGTTCTTAATTTAAAGATTGTTTTTAGGTGACCATAAAGAAAAATAATTACTGAACACTACCCCATGATGTAAAAATGCATGGTTGCCAATCATTTTACTGATGTTGGATGACTGGTTAGGCAAAAAGGAAAATCGGGGCTCAGTGGGTAAGAGTACTGTTAAAAAAAACCAAAAAAAAAAAACCGTTCATTGCTGCAAAGGGAAGAAACTTCTTGGGATGTTGCTGCACTTTCGACAATTTTAGCTGAAGAAAGCGGACTACAATGAAAAAGGCTCATTTCAGTTGACCTCCATTTTTCCATTTGTCCCTTGAAGCCAGTTTTCTTGAATATCACCCTTTGAGTGGAGACTGCAATACAGGACAATGAGAAACTCATTTACAGATGAGAAACAAAGAGGTTTGCTTTGCTTACCAGCTGTTGACTATCAGTCGAGTTGCATTTGGGTGTTGTCTTTGGTTTTGTCGTTGCATGCCATCAAATGGCTCTAGGGTGATGGATCCATTTCCAAGGAACTACATTGGAAGATTTTGACAGTAACATTTGCCTAACCTTGAAAACAGTAGCGTCCAGTTGGAAGCACATTTGTGGCAAGAATGAACTCATCTCACTCGAATATTTAGATAACACGAGCAGACTCACCTAAGCTTTACAGAGGACCTTGTTGAGATCATTTCGTTACGTAACATTTATTTTCTTGTCAGTTGTTGTTTTGTTTTGAAAAATCGATGAGAAAAGGTTAAGGTAGAACTAAAAACTTTATTAGATTAGGAAAGCCATACTTATAGGGCATTGCAGATTCCAACAGCACTGAAAGTACAAAAACTAACACTCACTTGGTAACTGTACTGTGACAATAGCAGGAGAAATACTTAAAAAAAAATTTACACAATAAAAAAACTGGTAAAGTCAAGATACAGTTCAAAGCTAAGCTTCAGATTCCACAAATTTAGACAAGAATAATTTGTCTTTGTTCCAAAACACGTGTTAAGTGTGCATGGAGACTAAGGTTTGCTTTAATGACATTTCCAAGTCCAGTTTAGTATCTGCTGCGAGCCATTCCCCTATCGGCTCGATTGCCACCACGGCCACCACGTGGCCCTCCACGACTTGAGCTGCTGTACGAATCACGAGGAGGGTAGCCTCTCTCAGCAGGGGGAGCTGGGCCCCTATCCTGCCTGCCCATTCGCTCACCACGGCTAGGTGGATATGGGTCACTCCGACTGCTGGGGTAACTGTCACGACTGCCATAGCCATCCCGGGAACTGCTGCCATAGTCATCGTAACGACTGCTTCCACTGCTCCCACCATAGGATGGTGGGGGGCCCCTTGAAGGTGGGGCGCTGCGAGAGTTACCTGCAGGGTCAATGGTTCAGGTAATTGGCAAGGTTCAATTTATACATTTTCTTGCACGGTCAAGTGCTATTTTTTGCCAATAGAATTCATTCTGTGACAAAAAAAGAATGGCAGCCATATTTAAATGTCCCACCCTTTTATCGATTTTAAACTTAACATGGACATTTAGGTGATATGCGCAGTAATATATCCAAGCACAGAGAATAAAAAGGCAGTGTTACCCGTTTCAGCATGCCTTTGATTTGGGTAGCCATTTTTCCTTTTAGAGATCCATGTGTAGATTAGGATGAGGTATTCAGAGTTGTCTTGATGGTTTTTGAAGATTACTCCTTGAGGGAGTACTTTTCTAGGCAACACATACCGGACAACGGATGTTTCCAAGGATTTTTGAGGTTCCTTATGGTTGCAAACTTTGAGGTACATCAAATATTGTGCATGATATTGCCACACACAGATTTTCTTGATGAATTCAGGGGTAATGGGTACTTTGCTATATAGGCGCACTTTTGTTTTTCAGATGAGATGCCAATGGTTATGCATTCTAATAGTATGAAAATGTACAACTTGGATTGTAGGCCAGGAGAAGAAGAAGAAAAAAAAAACTACCATGTTTCCTCTGAGGAGGTGAAAAACTGCAGTCTTTTGACAGGCCAAGGTGGTAGCCAAAGATATGTTTTGGTTGAATATTTGTGCAGCTCTTCTTTGTGTCAAAGCGATTAGATGTTGTCATTTCACTCACTGAGTTATATCTTACCGTAACCATCATATGAATCTCGGTACGAGCCACCACTGGGACGTTCCATATAGCTTCTCGGTTCCCGGCCTCCTCCATAACCATCACGGTCACTGTAAAATACAAGAAAGTGTTATTTAATGGCCATGGGAGATTGAATCTGCACCCTTTACATTCTATACTAACTAAAACTCATACCCGTATCCTCTTGACATTGAGCCATAGTCATCCCGGGAGGTAGAATTAGAGTATTCTCTGTAGGAATAATCTCTGGGAGGTGGTCCATAGTCTCTTGAATCTCTGGAATTATAATCCCGACTGGAGTAGCTGTGAAACACAGCACAATAAATTGCAAAGCTGTTTCCTGGTATATACATTTAGAATAAAGTAGTTGTACTTGCTAACAGTCAATTAAGATTGATTTCAAAATATTAAAATCAATTTTCAATTGAAAATTGTATTTGAAGCCCAAAATATACACACAGTTTAGTTTTTTACTACAATAAAGGAACAAAAAAGTTGACTGAAGATTTAATCTGTTATATTAACCCTAGTCCTGCCAGCTATACGACCAGCTAGATGACCGGTAGTGAATGAAAACACCGACGACCTGCAGTGCAGGAATCTGGGACATCAATATATTGAGGTCCGGCAGTACTAGGGTTAAGAAAAGGATAACAGCATCAGATCTATGCAACAGAACAGCTCAGGGTGTCCTGATACATTAATCATGGTTTTTCCCAGGTAGTTTCACACCACTGTGTAATGCCCAAGATATGAAATTGCCAACCTGTCTTTTGAGTTGTAATGGTCATCTCTTGGTGATGGATAATCGTCCCTCCTGGACATCATGGAGTCTCTGCGAGGTGGGGGTGGACCATAGGGATCTCTGTCCCTTGACATAGGAGCTGTAACAAATGATGACAAACTGGCTGATTAATCACCAGATAACCAGGATACAAGCATCCCATCTAGTTACTTGCACGAGAAACTAGATGAGACATGAAATCTCAAGGCTATAAAATCTGTAAAAGGCAAAAAAAAAAAAAAATCCATGAGGGAAACAACTAGGCAGCCTATTGCTATTCTTGAAATTACTCACAGTGTCACTTTATGCATTTAAATCTACTTGAGTACAAACACACTTACGTCTGCTCATGGGACCAGAAGGGGCAGACCTCTTGGGTGGGGGACCTCCATTACGAACTGGGGGCCCTCGCTTCATTGGAGGAGGGCCTCTGGATGACATGCCTTTAAAGAAGGGTTCTACGTTTCCTGAATTATCATAGTAGTCTTTTAACAGACAAAAAAAAAGTGCAAATTAACACACTGTACTCAAAAAGTTTGCAAAAAACAACATTTTACCATATCACAGACTCCACCAGTTTACCTCTTGATGGAGGGCCCCTCATTCCACCAGGACCTCCCCTGGAACCACGTGGCCCTCTGGGTGGACCACGACTGCGGGAGTGCATGGGTGGAGGTCCACGCCTGCCAGCACTCTCAAACTGAGGCTTTGTAGCTTGCTCCACTTTGATAGGCTTGCCATCAAGAGACTGATGGAAGAGTTACAATCACAACTTTAAATTTTTTGTAAGATTATGGCTGATTAAAGATTTTACTTACCTTTCCATTCATCTCACGTGCTGCATCCTTGGCATCTGCAGGGCTTTCAAAAGTAACAAATGCAAAGCCTCTTGATTTGTTTGTTTCACGGTCTTTCATCAAAAGAACTGAAATAAGGAAATGCAAGGTCAGAAGCAAGCTTATATTTTACAAATAACTAAGTTTGCGACTCGTTTAAAGACAGGCATTCCTATTAGTTCCCATTACAGGAATCAAGTCATTTGTTTAAGTTTCAATGCCCCCCCCCCCTTCATGGTTCAAAGGTTTAATCATATCCTGCAGCAAGCCTTCACACCCCTTTAAAGTAAACTAAGACGATAGGGGTTGGTAAAAATGACTCATTAAAGGAGGTAAAATGAGAAGCAAATGTCGCAAAGTGAAATAATTAGAAAAATCACAGAAGATTGCAAGATTAAAAGTGGTTTATTCTTCTTTTACCATATTTTTAAAATGTTAAATTCAGACGTGCATGCACATGTTTATGAAATCTGATTTTGAAAATGTGCCTTCACTAAAAATAAACATCCTACAACGACGTTAGGACACACATTTTGCAACAGTAAAGATATTCATTCCTACCTTCGACAATCCTGCCATATTTGCTGAAGTACTGCTCCAAGGCCTTCTCGGTGGTCTCGGTGTTAAGTCCACCGATGAAGAGTTTCCCTGGTCGGTCAGCCTCCGCCATGCTACCTCTAACTATAACAAAAGACGTGCCGTGCAGTTATTTAAGAAATGAGCACCAGGCAAAAAAAAAAAAAAAAAAACCCCCAGCTCGAAATACAGTATTTTGACAAGCATGCACCCAGACATGTGTATGTCTATTACCTTCCTGCTGGCGAAAGTCTGGGGCTACTGAATGCGCAAAATGGCGATAAAGGTGCCAACGGCTTCAGCTAGCTACTTATCTAACCTTGTTTACTAGCGAGTATTTTTGCTACTAACAAATGGTTTTGGTTTACAGCAGCCAACAAGCTACTGTTAAAAGGCTTAAAACAACAGCGACAGCTCAATTTGTATCAAGCATGCAAGGACGTACCTATCTGCTGCTAGAGATATCAAGCCTCGCGTTTGTGGGAGCTCTACTAATGATAAAAAATGGTTCCTCTCCCCGCCTCTCCGCTTCTTCTTCATTTCCGTTTCCCGTAAAACAGACGCCCCCGTGTGTGACACTGCCGCCTAGGGTCTAAAAGAAAGAATATTCCTCCTCTAGTATGAAATGGCATGTCCTCTTCGGTGCAGCTAAATGCAAAAGTGTCACTATCAGTAGCCCAGACGATGCAGCCGGAAACCAAACTTTATGGACACTGTTCACTGAGGTGGGTGAAAACGTATTTGATTTGGCCAAGATTTTATGCTGGATGCCCTTTCTATCGCAACCTGACGCAAATTTAATTGTTTTCCAAAGAAAAACACATTTTCATACAATTCGCAAACAGTTTTAACCATTCCACAAAGCATCTTACCCATTTCACCAACAATTAAAATTAAGTTTTACATTAAATAACAGAAACGTCCCCGATTTTTCATTATTTAATACAGAAATTTCAGAATTTTACAGTGGGTAAAAAAACAAACAGAAATAGAAACAAATAGGAAAGAAAGAAATAGGACATATTTTGTGAACTCACAAAAAACCTGTTGCGTAATTACAGCGGGTTAATGAGTTTTCACTACTTTTCTATAATTCAGCACATTTCTTAAGGTTAAATAAAGCATTTGTTCATTAAAGTTTCATCCCAAAGAGCAATGTTGACAGGTTTTCTTTTATTTCCTACACTAGCATTTCTTAACAATGTAGAAAAACTGATGTATTGCTGAAATTGCACTTAATTTTCTCAAGACATCACAGGGATTAAATGTGAAGTTAAACTTCTTTACACTGAAAGAAAGGGGGAAAATTGTGGTTATTAAGCAATAGTTTTACTGGTCTGGCCCACTTAAGATCAAACTGGGCTTTGTGTGTGGCCTACGCTGTAAAATTAGTTTGACATGTGGAAAACATTTCCACAATAAGCCCACTGCATTTGCTGAAAAGTATAAAATGATAAATGATGTCAAAATAGACTACATCACTGTTTTTCCCGGCTCAGAATGGGTCTTTGGATTTCACTATACATGTACATGTAACCAAAGTTGGTCTGCATGTTGTTAAGAAAAAGACTGTGTTTCCTGAAATTACAGAAGTCTATTCATTTCCCAGTTATTTTGGGGTGTTTGATTAATAAAAATGTATTTAAAGTTTGTACTTAAGCTTAAATTAATTGATGATTTTCTGTTGGTGAAAGGTCAAAACCTCTTTGGAGGACCCTCAAATTTTTTGTAGGCAATAAAGACCCTTTACATACAAATAGATATTCATCCACTTCCCAAACTAAACATTTTAAATTAAAATTATTTAAAAAGTAAACAATTCTCAATATGTTTGTGCAATAATTTATATATGCAGCATAAACTGGCACTGCTGTGATGAAAAATGCAAACTTAAATTACCTTATAATCACAGATTTTAACTATTCACGTCTATTAGTAATGTTAAGACTAATTTATACTTAATGGGTTGTGCTAAATGTTTTGAAGTTCCATAAAGATGTTTTGGTCAAAAATGCTCAAAAATGGCTCTTTTGATATTAAAGGTTGCCAAACCTTGGACTAGGGTGACCAGATGTCTGTCTTTATGAGGGACCGCACAGCATTTTTACCCCTTGCCCCTGTGTCCCACATCTTGAAAAGACTTTTCTGTAGTCTGTCTTTAACCTGACAGATATGAAGACAGCAGATAAGGTGAGACTGTCTAATCTGCTGCCCACCAGGGAAAGTTACAAGTCTCCAAAAAGTCAAAGTAAATAAAATAGAAATGTACAGGAAATATCCTTATTCTTTAACAATTTGGTCAATTTTAGTAAGACAACCTCTCTGATGAGGCTTTGGTGCATCTGTTTATTGAGGCTCAAGATGTATAAATGACTGGGAATGACCTGCCTTCATTAAGTATTGTCTAAGTTCTGATTTGAACATCTTAAATCTTCCCCTGCAAAATACCATCCATATTATTATAATCCAGAAAGCTAAAACTAACACTTAAACTAATGAAGAATAAATTAAACTAAAAACAAACTTCTTCTTTTTTCAGCTGCTCCCGTTAGGAGTCACCACAGTGGATCATTTGCCTCCATCTCACCCTATCCCTTGCATCCTCTTCCCTCACACCAGCTCTCTGCATGCCTGCCTTCACTAAATCCATGAACCTTCTCTGTGGTCTTCCTCTTCTCCTCCTGTCTGGCAGCTCCATCTTCAACATCCTTTGTCCGATATATCCTCTATCCCTCCTCTGAACATGTCCAAACCATCTCAGTCTTACTTTTCTGACTTTACTGTATCTCCAAACTTCTCAACTTGCACTGTCCTTCTGATGTACCCATTTCTAATCCTGTCCATCCTGGTCACTCCCAGCAAAAATCGCAACATCTTCAATTCTGCCACCTTCAGCTCCACCTCCTGTCTTTTTGTCAGTGCCACTGTTCCCAAACCATACATCATAGCAGGCCTCACTACCATCTTGTAAACCTTCCCTTTTACTCTTGCTGCTATTCTATGTCACAAAGCACCCCTGACACTCGTCTCCACCCTGCCTGCACTCTCTTTTTCACCTCTCTTGTGTTCTGTCCATTGCTTTGGATAGTTGATCCCAAGTATTTAAACTCATCCACCTTCACCACCTCTACTCCTTGCATCTTCACCATTCCACCTGCCTCCCTCTCATTTATGGACGTGTATTCTGTCTTGTTTCTACTGACTTTCATTCCTCTTCTCTCCAGTGCATACCTCCACCTCTCCAGGCTCTCTTCCACTTCCTC
>VUQH01011749.1:1456-26431 GCA_015106775.1 Etroplus canarensis
GCAGGCGGGCGGGGGGGGGGGGGGGGGGGGGGGGGGGGTCTTTATGGCCTCTGGGCCACCTCCACGTCTGTGGGTCCAGGGCAGGGTCTTGGGCTGGTGGCTCTTGGGTGGCTGCAGGCGGGTATCGAACCGGCTCTCCAGCTACCAAATCCCTCCTCCGACGCACTGAGCTGAGAGCTTGTGTCCCCACGGCGTAGCAGTTTACGCATCTGCCTCACAAACAAAAAGGTCCCTGGTTCGATTCCAGATGGGCACACAAGCCCGTCTCACTGTGGAGGGTTGCATTAGGAAGGGCATCTGATATAAAACCTCTGCAAAATTAGCAATACCTGATTAATCTTCTGTGGCGACCCCTTGAGGAGAATGCAGCTGAAGGTACATTGATATCATCTGAGAGTCTAAAAAGGACTAACTCTGAGTATGAGCAACACGACAGAGTATGAATCAGAATAACATGGAAAGAACAAAGTCACCTTCATGTAACAAGCACAATCATTACAGTGCAGCGGAAGGAGCTGTTTCGCATGCGTGTGTGCATGTCTTTGTGTTTACAAATGCTGATAATGAGCAGGGAGCTACCAGCACTTCCCACTTCCATCTAGCTGGAGAAATTATGCTGAATGTTGTGCGTGTGTGTGTGTGAGTGTGTGCGTCCAGACACAAGTGTAATGAATGACCTTCACCTGCTGGCCGTCAGCATATTTTTCTTATTGATAATCGTGCTGTTTCTCTTCAGCTGCCGAGCGCAGGTGCTCGGGAATTTGAAGCAGGTTGTGTTAAGTCCATTTCAATGTTACTCACACGCCTCTTGCCTGGGAGTATCCGCAGGCTAGCTCGCACGAAGCAGGGGGGGGGCACACTCCCATCCTCTGTTATAGCACCAGTCCCTGTAGAACGCCCATCCTCGTACGCATCAGCCTCACAGTTCAGCAGGAGGAAGGTAGGTTTTCAGCTGCTTATCATTTACCCCAAGCTCGTCCACGCACTACTGTTACATTTAAATTGAATTACAATACGGAGCATTGCAGAGACTTTTAGAATCTTTTCACCAAAATTTCATTGCAGTGACAAAAAAGGCTGTTCTGTTCTGGTCTTGGTTTCTAGACATATTTACTGTACAGGACAGCTGTTTGCAGCAGCTGTTTTCAAGCTCTAATTGCAAATAAACAAATTTTGCAGTTATGTCCATTTGGTTTTTTGACAGTGACTCATTAACAAAACACCATGGTGGGTTTTAAAATCAAACTGTCCGAATGTGATAGAAGCCCAGACTTTAAGCTTTAACCCAAGAGGTTACAGTCCCCCATCTTCAGAAGCTCAGAAGTAATGGGCCTGACGGGCAGTTTCATGGGCAGGTGAGGCCTGTTCCCCTCGTTATTCAAGGATAAGCCGAACAGATAGAAGATCTGGATTTGATGCCAAGTGATGAACCTGGTTTCTGTCCACTGAAACTCTCAACATGAGGTCCAAAGAGATGCCAGTGCAAGTGAAGGAGGCTGTTTTTAGGCTGAAAAACAAGACAAAAATCTGGAACATTCCTAAAATAAATAGTGAATGGACCGGTACTTATATAGCACTTTTCTACTCTAACTGAGCGCTCAAAGTGCTTTTTACTACAAGCCTCATTCACCCAGTCACACGCGGTCATATAGTGGTTTATTCTATGCCTTTTCAGTACATTCTAACTTTCATGCACACACTCACATTCCAGCGGGTGCATTGGGAGCAACTCGGGATTCAGTGTCAGGAAACTTTGGCATGTGGACTGGAGGAGCCAAGGACTGAACCACCAACTTTCCGCTTTACACATGACCCTTTACATGAGCCACACTGCCGCTTAAAGTTTACAGCACCTGGGTTTCCTATAGCATCTTCAGCTTCTTTACTAACCAGGACCAACCTTCGTCAGGTTCGAGATCAAACCGGACTGGGTGTGCAAGGAGGGATGCACTGGGCAGTTCAGCAACACCAAAAGCCTGGAAAACCATTCAAGATAACTAAAGCGGATGATTGCAAAATTCTTTACATCGTTAAAAACTCCTTCACACCATCTAGTCAAGTTAAGAAGACTATGGAGGAGGGAGGTGTGCCACTGTCAAAGTCTGCAATCAAGAGATGCCTTCATGAATGTACTGTAAATAGAGAGGATTTACATCAAGGGCCAAACCACTGGTTACACTCAACGGGAAGGCTAGATTAGATGTTGTCAGAAAACATCTAAAAGAGCCCACCCGGTTCTGGAAAGAATTCTTTGGATAGATGAAACCAAGATGAAAATAATGGGAAGAGAAGTCTGGAGAAGGAAATGAACAGCTCGTGATCTGAAGCGTACCACATTGTCAGTCAAACATGGGGGAGGCAATGTTATGGCATGGGCGTGTATGGCTGCCAAATGGAACCAAGTCACTAGTGTTTGTTGTTGATGTGACTGCTGATGGAAGCAGTAGCTGATCTCTGCTCAGATTCAGTTAGAATGTGCAGAACTAATTGGACAATGCTGCACAGTGCAAATAGATAATGGCCCAAAGCGTGCTGCAAAAGCAACCCAAGAGTTTCTTAAGGCAAAGAAATGGGGTATTTGTCAATGGCCGAGTCAGTCCCCTGATCTCAACCCATCAGAGCCACTTTTCAGTTACTGAAGACCCACAAGCAAGCAGCAACCGAAGCCGGCATCTGGTGATCCCCACGGGTTCCAGACTTCAGGCCGCCACTGACTGCAAGGGATTTTCATCCAAGTACTGTGAACAATCTCTACATTTAAAATTATGTCAGTGCGTCCCTTTACTTTTGAGCCTCTGGAAATTGTGGACTATGTATTAAAATGGCCGTAATCCCTACACAGTTGATGCAATATTTTTGTCAAACCCTTGAATTTGCTGCACTTGAATCACAGCAGCTACAGGCACAGCAGCTGTATTCAGCCTGTATTTTGTGTTTATTCTCCTTCATGTTTTCTATCACAGTTTTATCTTTTTTTTGTAACAGTAGTTCCTTTGCTTCCAGTTGGCCTGTCTGCTCGTAATTAGTCATATGCTGCCAACACATCTTTCGTGTGAAAGCTTGTAGCTAGGCTGATAAACCCTGGGTTAACTCAAGAGTTGATAACCATGTTCTTGTGACCTCTGATGTTAGGGTAGGTGGAGCCAGATAATGCAACGATATCCTGGGTATGCCGCGCTTGCTTCCTCGTACAGAGCCCA
This sequence comes from Etroplus canarensis, assembly GCA_015106775.1. Taxonomy (NCBI): domain Eukaryota; kingdom Metazoa; phylum Chordata; class Actinopteri; order Cichliformes; family Cichlidae; genus Etroplus; species Etroplus canarensis. Next base: position 4,657 of record VUQH01011749.1, read on the forward strand.
CAGCTAGACTGCACTATTGCACTTAAATGTAGCTACTGTGGCAGCTACGTCCCCCCCAGCTCTCAATGACAGCTGCCAAGGCTGATTGAGACAGACTGTGATTATGACTTCAGCCACTGGATAACATAGCTGTCACTGCCATTGCGGCTGTGCTTTTGTTGTCATGATTCTGGATGCTGACACACTGGTTTCTAATGCCTGTAACACTGACTATGCAGTGTTGTGTATGTGCGGTAGAATGACAAGGCTGTTGTGGCTTGCACAAGCTTTTCTTCATGTTCACCGAGTCTGCTGTTATTACATCCACCCATCCATCCCTTATCCAGTTTATCTTCGCTGGGGGTCTAGAGCCCTAACTGTCGCAGGGCGAAATGCAGGGTACATCATGGAGAGGCTGCCGGTCCATCACAGGGCCCGTCATTGCATGAAAATTGCTATTTACAGACAACAGTGGAAAGGCACAAAGCTTGTACATGAAGGCTTTTTTGCAACTAAATAGTATTTTGCATTTTTATTATTCAAACAACCTGTCTATAGTTAGAAATACAATAATGTGCAAAAGTCTTGAATTTCTGTATATTTTGCTTCCAAGGACCTAGACTTTCTTATATTTTTTTAAAAGTGGTTTTGAGCTCATTTTCACTTCATTTCATTTTCAGTCCGGTGGCCTTGGTATGGTGTACAGTGTGTTCTTAAAAAATGAGGAAACTGGACAAATCCTTAAGAAACTGGAAAAAAAAAAATAGAAAAAAAGACTTGACACAGGACCTGAGAGATGCAGCTGCTCCTTCAGATGATCCATCTACTGTTTGCCTCATCAGAAATGGTCTAAACTGAAGCCATTCTTAAGGAAGAAAAACAGGGAGAGAGGCCCAGGTATGCCAGATAACACAAGAACTGCACTGAAAATCAGTGGCAACAGGTAGTACGAAGTAATGAATCCCAATCACCAGTTTAAGTCATCAATATGTAGAGCAGAGGTAAGGAGAAAAGTACAACGGTGAATGTCTACAGCCACCTGTAAAACAAGGTGGAGGCTCTGTCATGGTTTGGGGCTGCATTTCAGTCAGTGGTTTTGGGGACCTTGTCAAAACTGATGGATATGTGAGCACAAAAATGTACCGTCATGTAATACCATCTGGAAAGCTTCTGATTGGAAACAGCTTGCTTTTTCAGCATGACAGATTTCCCAAACACAGAGTTATCTGCGGGAATTTCTGCCCATTCATCCAAAAGGGCATTTGTGAGGTCAGACACTGATTTTGGATGAGAAAGCCTGGCTCGATGGGGTTGAGGTCAGGGCTCTGTGTGGCCCAGTCAAGTTCCTCCACGCCAAACTCAACCAACCGTGCTATTTTGGACCTTGCTTTGTGCGCAGTCATGCTGAAAGAGAAATGGTGTTCCCCAAATACAGTGAAGGCTCTGTCATGATTTGCGGCTGCAGTTCAGCCAGTTGTGCTGGAGATCTTGTCAAAACTGATGAAATTATAAAGACAGAAAAGTACCATCAGATGATGATTTGATCCACCTTATAATACCATCTGGAAAGCATCTGATTGGAAATGGCTTCCTTTTTCAGCATGGCAGAGTTCCCAAACACACTGCCAGTACATTGAAAGTCTACCCAGACTGAAAAACAAACAGTGGAACACTATCAGTCATGGAATGGCCTCTCCACAACATGGATCTTATTATTGAAGCAGACAGAGAATAGAACAAAAGGCGGCCAACATCCAAAGAAGAGCGACTGAATGGAAATCTCCAGGAAATCTGGAGAACGATTCCTGAAGACTACTTAAAGAAATGTCAACAACTGCCTAAGAGACTTCAGGCTGTGTTGAGGAACGAAGATGGTCCTACCAAATACTGACTTTCAAGCTGTTTAGAACAGTACAAATTGTTTTAGTCTTATGTACTGTATTTCCATTTCCATTTGCACTTGTTCCTATAAATCGTTGCACCTGTTTCCCATCTTCATCGCAAATCTTTTCCTCGCAAAATTTTCCACCAGATACACCCCTGCCTGCTTTGAGAACATGATCAGCATAACTTCCCATTCCTAGCAGTGGAGAACGTGAAGGTCAGTTTCCAATGTTCCACTGTCACTTGTTCTATCTTGTTGGCAGAGTTTTGATGGTTCTCTTCTTTTAGACGGCAGAACTTTTACTAATAGCTAAGCTAGCTTGAAATATCACTTTGCCACACATGTTGCATACTACTCATATCCTGTTAGACGATTATGATCTTTTTGGTCATGATCATGGAGGGAGTGGTCCTACTGGTTGACTCCCACATTAATATGTTGTGGCTGGAGCCTGTCTGCCATCATTATGTGATGACTGTAGTCATAATATTCCTGAAGTCACACTTTCATTTGGTGCTGAATGAGAAAAATTATTCCTTATATGACTGTCTGTGAGCCTCTTTGACTTTTCAGTGGATTTTAATTCTCATTAGTTTGAGCAATAGAGCCAACCAATGACAAGAAACCCTAGCACTTTTATCTTCACTTTGCACAGTACAATAACCTGTGAATAATGATGGATTATGAGCCGGATGAGCTACTACATCACTGGCGCTCTGGTTCATTTCACCGCATTTTTACACTTAGCAAAATCACCCAGTGGGCTGCTTTGGACCACCCCTGACACCCCTGGGCTACATCCATCTTTTATATACAGCATATGGTCGATAACAAATGAATGCTAATGTTGTTCCAAGTTCTCTGCTGTATAACATATTAGCTATAATAGAGTTAAAGTTATTGTCTGTCAGCAAAATAGGTAAAAATGTATCTTTAAGTACAGCGTCATCTTTCTACCCACCTTATAATATGCAATATCAGGCACCACAATTTCCTCTGCAGCTGCAAATGCACTGCACAATGCCTTACACAAACACAGATACTGTTAAAATATATATATTTAGACTAATATCCATAGTCCATGGTTCATAAATATATCATTTTGCACCATGAGATCCTGTTGTCCTTCTGCCTTGTGTGTCATTATTATAGTCTGTGAAGCCCTATTAGGTTTCGGGTCTCTGCCAATACAAACTCTTAAATAGTTATTGGTGGCTGAAGTGATTCTGATCATCATAATATCACATTCCCTGAGGGGAAATGGAAAATTTGATCTTTCATTTTTGGTCTCTTTGTTTTATTATCAGGGGTTCGGTTCATTTTAGAAGCACTGACTGTAAAAACACACACTGTGTGCTGAAAGGGATATGTTGGTTTGGGAATATTACTTCTTGTCCTCGAGCCTGAGCCAAGCACCCATCTGGCTGCCTCTTCTTAAGTCTCTGCATTTAGTTCGAAAGTGTAAGATTTACAATGACCTTGATGCTGCTCAAAGGTAGTAAAAGAAAAAAAAAATTGTGAAGTGGCAAGAAAAAGTAGGCCCCTTGAAAACACCGGCTTTTCGTAGATGTCTTAAGGGTCTGATCAAAGTCTATATTTCAGTTATAAACAAATGCAATCATTTTTGGTAATAAAACATGGATCATTGAATTTTCTATATTGAATACATCATTCAGTTGTTTACAGCGTTGGCTGGAAATCTCTGTGAAGCCCAAGGCTAATGATATCAACCAAATCTAATTGGAGTCAGGAGTGAGCAAACCTGCAGTCCAATCAATGAAAAGAGGTGTGTGTTACAGCTGCTTTGATTTATAAAAACACTTTGAATTTGTTATTCACGAGAAGCATCTGCTGATGCGAACCATGCTTCTTTAAAAAAACAGATTTAAGTAGACTTTCCGTTAAGAAACTTTGATTTGCATAAAAGGTGGAAAGGGGTTATGAAAGTAATCTCAAAGACTTTAGATATTAATCATGTACCATTTAAACAAACTGTCAAAATGTAGACTATTCCATGTTTATTCTTATTGGAAGTACAGTTCATGTCCAACTAAAATGACTTCAAAAGGACTTCAAGGAATCTTCAGAGCTGGTGGTGCCAGAGGAAAGGTCATGGCTTCGCTAGAGCCAATGTGACTGAATCCTACGGCACCACGAATGTCTCTATAGAATTTGGCAATCCATTCAATAGCTGTTGAGCAATTTCTCTCTGGCCCAAATCCACTGACTTACGCAACCATCACTGCCATATAGCCAGGCTGCAAAAGCAAAAACGCTACACTGGGCGAAGGCATGCTGGTTCAGGTACAAGTGACACACTGAAGCGCGATCCTGTTGAAAAGCCCCATAAATAATTATTTTACAACTGGAAACTCATAGTTGCAATAAGATTAACCTGTGCTGTGATGATCAGCAGGCCAGCAGTAGATTTTACATCAATCAAATGAAGTAAAAGGAACAAGAAAGTTCTTTTGCACGTACACTACCTAGACAGAAGTATTAGGTCACGTAAACATTACATCTACAGGAGTTTGTATGACATTCCATTCTAAGCCCGCAGGCATTAATATGGAGTAACCCCCCCCCACACACAGGGACTTTCTTCTCATTCATCCAGAAGGGCATTTGTAAGGTCAGACACTGATGTTGAATGAGAAAGCCTGGCTTTATGGGGTTGAGCTCAGGGCTCTGTGTGAGCCAGTCAAATCCTTCCACACCAAGCTCACCTAACCATGCTTTTTTGGACTTGGCTTTGTGCGCAGGGGCACAGTTATGCTGAAAAAAAGAAATGGTGTTCCCCAAACTGCTTCCACAAAATTGGAAGCATAGTATTCTCAAAAAAATGTTAATAAGCTGATGTATTAAGATTTACCTTCACTGGAACTAAAGCACTCAGGCCCCCTCCAGAAAAACTACTCCATTATATCATCCCTCCAAACTTCACAGTTGGCACAATGCAGTCAAGCAGGTAACATTCTCCTGGTAGTCACCAAACCCAGACTTATCTATCAGCCTATCAGAGAAGTGCAATAGTGATTTTGGGGCGGAGTCACCCTATCTAACTTCTTCCCACACACTCTGTGAAACATGATGTACAATCAACAAGCCAAAGTTATGCCCCAGTTTCCCAGCATTAAATTACTAATTCTAGACTTATGAGAAAGGTGACCCGTTGAATCCAAATCAGCATGATAACTAGTTAAAATGGCACCATGTATCTTTAGGAAAAATTTGTGTGAGGAGAACTTTTTCCTTTCAGTTTGACCTCATTCCATTCACTAACATAGAGGGGGCGGGAATTAGGACTCATACTGCAGCCAGACAGCAGAGGGCGATATGGACATTTTGGGGAGCTGTCAGGTTGTCCGTGTTTTCTACAGTCATTGTGGCAGACGTAGACCATGTCCCCTGAACAGATATAACTTAGAATAGCGGTCAGAGCTGTCGATCATGAGGTTACACCCACGTTTTTAGCAATAAATTAATAATTCGGAAAGTCATTAGAAAGGAGACCATTTGAACCCAACTACTTAAGTGGCAAAAACCTTCTTTGGAAACAAAAAATTACAGCAATCTTCTTTTTTATAATTTGACCTCATCTCATTCAGCAACATGGAGATGGTGGGACTTAGGACCTATACAGCAGCCTGTCAGCAGGGGGCGATAGAGATGTTTTGGCTTTACTTTTGTGAAGCTGTCAGGTTGGCCATTTTTTTCTACACAGTCATTGATTGAATCAGAGGCCGGGACAAAGTTGGGGTAGATGAAGTTAGGGCCATGACTAAGTATTAGTACCGGTCACGGGCAAGAGCTAGCACACACACACAAACACACACACTAGCTAACACGGGGAATGAGTCCAGCAAGCTAGTGCTGTAACAGTGATGATGGCGTATGATTTTACCAGGACATGTGCCAACCTGAGAGTATGTGGTGTGAAGACGTTTTAGTAATTTAACCATTTCTACCAGAGCAAACAGAGATTTTTTTCATGCTAGGATAGCACTCCCTCTGCTCAGTCAACATTGCTCTGTCTCCTATTAGTACTGCACTGACAAACAAACTATAGATTGAATAAAAAATCTTAAAAATCCTGACAAATGTTCTACTTCCATTAAGTGTCACAGACTTTCCTTTTCTAACCTTAATCCATGCATTTAACCGTTATTTCCTTTACTATCTTTTTGTCCATGGGAACTGTCAAGCATTACAGTCACAGACATGCAGTAACACAGTGCTCCATAACGGCAACAAAAATGTCACAAAGAATCAAAAGTACATCAAAATACAAGTGACGCATTTCTCATATCCCTTGGATTTGTTGAACAGTTACACTGGAAGGTATAAAAGATGTCTGGACATTGGAAGTTCACTGCATCGCTGTCCCGGTGGCCCAGCGTCACTGAATACTCGTGTGGGGGTAAAGCACACGTGGTTGACTATTTTGCAAAACCACAGGGACTTGTTAGATTTAGTGTGTAGCTCAAGGACAGTGTCAAAGACAGAACCAAAACTGTGATTTCTGGAGCGACGGGATGCTCTCTCAAAGCGCCAGGACACCCTCCTGCACCGTTTTGGCAGCAGAGTCTCGATTGCCCTCTGATGACACCGCTCTTGATCCCACGGCCGTGCCCTTGTGATGTTTTTGCGAGAGCAGTGTTTACAGCAGTATTTTGTCTTTGTTTTAGAGTGTGTACTGCTTTCACATGTGAAATTACCTTGAGACCATTATTCTCTTTGGCCTCTTTTTCGCCTCTTGGATTCCCCTCCTCTGACTTGTGACTCCGCTGGCCTTGCCGTCCCCAAAGCCCCTGCAAGGCGAGGCAATCTAACCCTGCACAGGAAACCAGTCAGCCTGTTATTGCTGGCAGCCAACGGAGCGGCCATGTTTTAATATTTATCCTCCAAACCCCTCGTACCACATAAATCAGGGGTGCAGAGGGGCAATACTAGACCCTACCCACTGTTAACAGAAACCGCAAACGCCCTTGGACAGGAAGAAAAGGTAAATAGTAGAGCAGATTGGTGGTGAGGAAGGGTTCGGCAGCTCCAGCACAGAAACTTAGCCGGGGCATCGATAAATGAGAAGGAAATTCGGAACTTTCCCATGCGAGGAAAATGAAAAGGAAGATGTTCTGTGCTTGATTTAGGCTAATCACTCACATCAAGCCAAAAGGATAATAATTTACAACACCTTGCTTTCATGACAAATGTGGCTGGCACGCAGACAGCTGCTTTTATACGCGCCGTATATCAGGGTTCAACACAAACAATGGCGCGTTCATATTTCCTTGGCGAGAAATGAAACAGTTATGCTTGGAGATAATTCCATCTATTCATTTATTTGGGGGATTTTATAGCATTCCAGTTGTTGCATGACATACAGCATAACTAATGCGTTTCTGCGTAGATTCCCTCAAAGTTTACATAATCACATTTCAGCAGAAGGGCCGGGCTGAAATGGCAGCCAGGAGAAACACTCCCAAAGGACATTCAGGGGTTCAGCTTTTCAGTTTACACAAACTGAGGTGTGGAATCCGAACGTGCAAAAACTTCAGCCAGCCGCGGCTCCACGGCGTAACCGAAGAAAGCTGCAGAGGAATAAAACTTGGTCATTATTATCTGCGCTGCATCCTCTCCCGATTCCACAGTGTCAGCACACTCCCAGACTAAAACTCACAGCTGGATTCTGCCTGTCACTTCCAAAGCCAAGGCTAAAATGTAGAGCAGGGGTGTAGTTAATCCTACTGGGCTAACAAATTGCCTCTTATCTCTCCTCCGAGGAATCAACTTGTCAGATCTCGCAGATAGCGCTCATGCAATGAAATGGTACAGTGCACTCCGTTTAACCACTTGAAGCCATTAGCGTGTCATGCTGGAACTGCTCGGCTCCCTGGGTCCTATAAACCCAGTTTCAGCTGGGCGCGGGGATCGGCAGCCTTGGGAGCGTAAACCGGCGCCCCGACATGGTTCCTGTCACCAGCTAATATGTCAGTCATCATCGTTTTTTTAATCGTGCACTTAACACAAGGGAAAACACTCAAGCCATTCACTTCTGACCCTGCAGAAAGTTCTTTTTTTTTTTTTGCAAAAGCAGCCAGACTGTCCCCATAGCACGCATATATCATATTACAGCAGGAACTGATAAAGGGCACAGGCTTTATATGCTTTTGGTTTGCTTGCTTAGGAACAGGGGCAAAAGTGTGAGGAAACACCGTGCACACTCCCCTCCTAAACTCCCAGGGCATGCATGCATATCTCAGTCAATGTAACGGCCCTTTTCTCGGTGTCCGAAAGCCCGGCGTACACGGGGAGTATCTGATGTCAGGTACGCTGCACGTGCTCAGCCCCTCCGCTTTTATAGAAAGCCCAGATGTTTATTAGAAGATTTAAAGGCAGCTGAACTGCGTCGCAAACCGTAGCTTTTAGCCTGGTCCTCTGTTATTACAGGTTGCTAATTCTTTTCAGGGGTGTGCAGTTTGAAGAGGAGGTATATGGAGCTGAGAACAGTAACAGTACCCATGGGGCTGATAATGTCAAAAGCAGTCTTGATCAAACCTGCACCGATGCTTCTTTTTTTTTTTAACATGTTGTTTGTTATGAAGTCGGTACATGAGGTATTGGATATGTTGCTAGTTTTCCCGGCTCTTCATCTGCACGTGAACAAGCACCCTCTTGAGTGCGCTTATCTGTGTAATTTTGTTAGCAAAAGCAAGAAGAGAAAGGCGGGGAGCAAGAAGTGGAGAAGAGAGAGCCAAAAAACTAAATCCTTTGGTGCACCTCGCAAATTCTGGGCTGGACCCCCTTTTGAATCCGAAACTGCCTTTAATTCTTTGTGTCATAGATCCAACAAGTTGTTTCCTCACAGATTTTGGTCCATGTTGACATGGTAGCACGTCCAGTAAACCACACTGATTTCAGCTTTGTAAGATGGTGCGTTGTCCTCCTGATGGAAGCAGCCAACAGAAGACAGGTATACCGTGGTCATAAATGGAAGGACGTGGTCAGCAACAACACTTAGGTATGCAAACCGTGCTCAGATGGCACTACTGGGGCCAAAGTGAGCCAAAAAATATTCCCCCCATGCCGTTTCAAGGCGGGACGGATCCACGCTTTTGTGTTGTTTATGCCAAATTCTGACCCTGCAATCTGACTGCCTCAGCAGAAATTGAGACTCATCAGAAAGGGCAACGTTTTTCCAATCTTGTGTCCAGTTTTGCCGAACCTGCATGAACTGTGGCCCTCAGATCACCTCCAGTGGTTTGTTACTTGTTCACACCCCACCCCAAAGAATATTTTAATAAAATCTGTCCACAATTTAATGTTAATAACTGTATGTTTTTATTCTCACATGTCAGCTGCTGTATATATATGTATTAGATTAGATTAGATTAGATTAGATTAGATTACTTTATTGTCATTTCAAATACATACAAATACACGGTGAAATGATATAACATTCCCCCAGGACCCAGTGCCCCATACAAGGGTGGTGCTGGCTGGCCAGGGCCCGCCTCCGGCCCAGCACAACACCCCGCCCGCGATGTCCTCTTCCCCGGCCACCGGCATCAGGCGACGCCGAGGACTGAAGGCCTGGTCCACACAGCAATCCGAGATCGGAGCTCCCAGAAACCGCCCATCCGCAGCATCAGCCCTGCGATGATACTCCCCCGGGAAACCAAAAACCTGGATCGCCAGTTAGCCTCGTCTGCGGATGGAGCTACGATGGCATCTGGTCACACACATATTTACCCACCAATGGATAGATCAGGGGTAATTTGGGGCTCAATATCTTGCCCGAGGATGCTTAAGCATCCAGGCTGGTGGAGCCAGGGATTGAACCACCAACCTTCCAATTGGAAGGCAGCCCATTCTACCTCCTGTCCCCAGGCTTAAAGTGTCCTTCACTACAGTACTTACCTCAGCTCAACCTTCCTTGGCTTCCAAGATCAAACCAGATCAGAGATGCTCAGGATGGTATGGCTGTAAGCCATAATGTAATAGGACATTTTTTTATGGGGTTGGCCTGGGAAATCTTAATGTTTCTGTTTATCAAGACAAGACAAGCTCCATAAAGGCATGGTTAGATGAGTTTGGTGTGGATGAACTTGACTGGCCTGCACAGAACCCTGACCTCAACCCCATCCAAACACCCTTAGGATGAACTAGAACAGAGATTGTGAGCCAGGTCCTCTCATCCAACATCAGTTCCTGACCTCACAAATGCTCTTCTGGATGAATGGGCAAACGATTCCCACAGACACTCCAACATCTTGTAGAAAGCCTTCCCAGAAGAGTGGAAGCTGTTCTAGCTGCAAAGGGGGACCGACTCCATATTAATGCCTCTGTCTTTAGAATGGGAGGTCATAAACGCTCCTGTAGGTGGCCCGAGTCTTTTTGAACACAAAACTGAAACACGTCGCCAGAATGACTGTAATCCCGACAGGAACTGTAATTCAAAAACACCAGTACTGAAGCTCAACGTGACTGGAATTGTAACAAAAAAAGAGATGGAGAACCTGCGAAGGGAACGTCATCACAGCAGACCTTCATGATTCGGACCTTTATGCTGCTACAGGGGAGTCTACTAGACTGAAAGCTGCTCCTAAAGAAGCAAAATTGTTCACGCATCTGCAATACTGAGTGAAGACATTTCTTCGCAACACTGGCTATTAACACAAGTGTGTGAGTAGTTTCTAAAACTCCACGGCACGCACTTTAAAAGGAACTATTTCTCTGGTCGAAAGTGGTTCCATGGACAGGAACGTCTGACATGTTGCTGCTTATTTTTTTTAAATTAAAACCTAAACTTATGCGTCGTTTAATGTCAAGAAAAGTGAGAAACTCAATCTTTTGTAGCTCTCATTATTACCTGACCTGCTTTTTCTTTTCTCTACATGAGCGGGCTCTGTTATAGCCTGGCTGACGTCAGGCTGAGATGAAACTGGTCTTTGCTCGAAACCTGCAGAGTCAAAGGAGCTTCTTTGGTGGCTCTCTGGGTCATTCACACCGCGACGTCGCACCGTCGATTCACACGAATCACGGCACGAACGAGTGTGAAGCGACTGTGCAGAGTGTCAGAGCTAAAATTGGAGCATTGAGGTCTTTTCCTTTTTTCCAGTGAATTTTCTGTTTTACAGGGACGCAGCATGTCATGTGGTTGCATTGATTAGTGCTTAAACAGTTGATGGATGAATACAATATTCAATTCAGTTTTATTTATATAGCGCCAATTCACAACAAGTCCCCTCAAGGTGTTTCACACCGTAAGGTAAAGACTCTACAGTGTTAGAGAGAAAACCCCAACGATCCCCTATGAGCAGCACTCGGCGACTGTGGGGAGGAAGAACTCCCTTTTAACAGGAAGAGACCTCCGGCAGAACCAGGCTCAGGGAGGGGCAGCCATCGGCCTTGACCGGTTGGGGGTGAGGAGAGAGAGAAGAGAGAAAGGAGAGCAATACCAATACCTTGTTGCCAATTTGTCCCAGTGGTCAACCGTAGTACTGCAGCATAATTCACCAGAAGCTCAAACAGCACTTTTTTTTTCCCCAAATATTAATATCCCTTCAGGCATTTTTAGAAGAGAAAAAAGTGCTTGTTTAAAGTGGTTTAATAGAGCATGTCAGGATCAGTGTCTGGTTTGCTTCACAATTCACGCCACTTCCATGGATCTAAAGCCCCTCAGTTCATTCTCTGTCTGAAGCAAGCCGTTACAGCGCCTCCCCTTTCTTTCTTCTGATGGGCTGCTTGCCTGCCACCTCTATAACAGCAGAAGATTTGGCAGTTTGCTGCTCCGGAGCATCCAGGTTTGTGTTAACACAATTCCACAGTCTTCCGAGGAGTGGACATCGCAGCAGATTTACTCCAAGGTCAGGTTTTGCAGAAAATGCAAATGGCTCAGTTAGCATATTAAAGGTTAAAGTTCATGACAGGAGAGGTAGAAAAAGACTGAACAAGTATAGCTTGTTTAGAAGGGTTGCCAGGAGAAAGCCTATTCTGTCCAAGAAGAAGTTTAGGTTTGCAGCACAAGACTTCCGGAACAATGTCCTTTGGACAGACCAGAAGAAAGTGGACATGTTTGACCATAAAGCACAGCACCAAACTCAGCATATCAGCACAAACACCTCATAGGAACTGTCAGCACGGTGGAGGAAGGATGATGATTTGGGCTTGTTTTGCAGCCATTGGACCTGGGCACCTTGCAGAGTCCGCCATGAACTCCTCTGTATACCAAAGTGTTGTAGAGTCAAATGTGAGGACATCTGTCCCACAGCTAAAGCTTGGCCCAAAGTGGGCCCTACGTCGGGGCAGTGAGTTCAAGCACAGCTGCAAATCTCCAACAGAAGGTCTAAAAAAGAACAGAATCAAGACTTGGCAATGGCCCAGTCAAAGTCCAGACTTCTACCCTATGAAATGTTGTGGTGGGACCTTAAGAATGCTGTGCGTAAATGAATGCCTGCAAGTCTGAATGAACTGAAGTAACACTGCAAAAAAGAGTGGGTAAAAAACCCTCAACAGTCACGTGAGAGAATGAGAAAGTCACACAGGAAACCATTGCTTCAAGTTATTGCTGCTAAAGGTGGTTCTGCATCATGGAGTGTACTTATTTTTTCACGACTGCACGTGGCTCACGGAGGGTTTTCGTTAGTCTCGAGGAAGCGAGCGACTAGAGTGAGTGGAACTCATTTTCCAGGCACAGTCTGTCGTCGTCATTGCTTTTTTATGATCACAGCCATTATAGAAGATGAGGCCTCACACAGATATCTGAATCACTTCTTTCCCCGTGTTTTCGGCTGTGTTGCTGCCACATTTCAATATATTTATTTCTGTCTGTTTGTGATTAAACGCATCAGAACCCAGCTTCCCGCTCACAGAGTTGAGGTTTGATGATAGTTGAGTGAAAATGGGAATATTGGCTCTCATGTCATGTCAGTCTTCAATCTAAGTTTCTTAATGCTTCTGAATTTGAATGTTTAGCAGTTTAAGTCAGACAGCTTGTGGAAGTCACTAAGCTACAGGTTTTAACTGAATACTCGGGCACGTTAAATAAAAATTTCAAAAATTTAAAATTTAAGTCGCAGTTACAAAAATGGTTCCATAAGGATTTTTAAAAGATTTAGATTTGATCTGTGAATTGGATCATTGTTGTCCAACCCTGATCCTAATATACAGAGAACAGTAGAGGATCTAGGACAGAGCTTTGTGGCACTCCACTCTGTGTTGGTTTCTATCGAGACACTTTGAAAATGAGACAGAAACTACCAAATTCATAAAAAATTTCACAAGAATGAATCTGTTTTTTTCTCTCCACAGTTTTGGTGGAGCCTCCAGTTAATCTCCAGTCAGCTGGACGCAATAAAACCTCATACCTCCCATCACCCATCCTGCTGCCAGCATGCCCATCATCAGCAATGCCAACCATGACTTCAGCACCTACTCCATCAGCAGTGATGACAGCAGCCTCGACCGCTTCTTCACTGAGATCCCGGAGACCGAGACCCTCAAGGGCGTTTACTTCCAGCGCGTCCAGCTACTCCGTGACCCCAAGGCCTCATACGTGGTGGACCACACTCTGCAGGTTCTCATTAATGTCGGCGGCAACCGCTACACCTTCCCCTGGAGCACCCTGGAGCAGTTTCCCCAGAGTCGACTGGGTCGCCTGCGCTTCTGTACCACCCCTGAGGAGATTGCGCGACTCTGCGACGACTACGACGAGACCTGCCAGGAGTACTTCTTTGACCGAAACCCCACAGCCTTCAGGGTCATTCTCAACTTCTTGGCGGCAGGCAAACTGCGTCTGCTTCGGGAGCTGTGTGCCGTTTCGCTGCACGATGAACTCGACTACTGGGGCGTGGACCCCGGCCACATGGAGCGTTGCTGCCGTCGGCGCATGATGGCCCGCGTGGAGGAGGTGGCGGAGCGAGAGCGTAAGGAAGAAGAGTGGAGGCAGAAGAGGATTCTGCTAAAGAAGAGCACCACACAGACCGAAAAGGGCCATCGTAGAATGATCACGATGCTGCGCGACGTGGTGGAAAATCCTCACTCGGGGTTGGCTGGGAAAATCTTTGCCTGCCTCTCGATTATCATGGTGATGGTCACCGTCATCAGCCTGTGCATCAGCACCATGCCAGATCTCAGAGATGAAGATACCAGGGTGGGTAGATCAGCTGACAAAACTCACACGACATCCTGCTAACCTCTTAACCTCCAGCAGGTCACCACGTAGAGGTGGGATTAGGTTGCATTTTAGCCACAAACATGCTAAACTAACACACTTTCCAAAAACAGAAGATGTTTCTTTTAAAATCAATGAAATTTTGGCCTTTCTAGTTCTTCAGTTCCAAGATTTCAACATGCCAGTTAAACTGCATAGAAAAACGTGGATCTACACCTAAACCTCACACTGACCAGACCACTGATGGCTCTGGGCCCCATTCCAACCACCTTACCCAGGATGACGACATTATATGGACAAAAGCATTAAGCCACAGTTCTTAATCACTCAGTTCAGGTGTTCCACTCAGTCCCATTACTACAGGTGTACAAAAGCCAGCAGCTAGCCACGCAGTCTGTCTTTACAAACAGTGAAGGAATGGGTGGTTCCAAAGAGCTCACTGAATTCCAACGTGGTACTGTAATAGGATGCCACCGTTCTTCTTAGATATTTCACCATCAACCGTAAGTGGTGTTATTGCAAAGCGTTTAGGAACCACAGCAACTCAGCCACCAAGTGGCAGACCATGTAAAGTTGCAGAGCGGGGTCACCGAGTGCTGAGGAGAGTAAGTCATGGATGCTCTGCTGACTGAGTAACTGCAGAGTTCCAAACCTCCTCTGGCATTAACATCAGCACAGAAAACTGTGTACTGGGAGCTTCACGGCATGGGTTTCCACAACCTAGCCACTGCATGCTGTTGTGTAATGAAAAAGAGCCAGACAGCGTTTGATCCCGGCGGTAGGGGACTCCTGTTTTATTTAATTAACAACCGTAACACATCAAGTCTCATTCCGAGTGAGCCCACCAGTCCACAAATCCAACATTACAGGGTCAGAAAATGTCAGACAAGGCTGCCATGACTGTAAATAGTTTCTGGAAGATGATAAGTGTCTGCAATACACATGGATGCATAGCGCCATCCTGACTTGCATCACTGACACCAAGAAAGCCAATAACATCTTGTTTAATTCAGATGGTTATTCTTAAGATCTGCACAAACTTTACTTCTTAGATAAATACTCTAAAACTCTGATCATTCCCATGAACTGTAGATTGTCTGAAGGACTCAAATTCAACTCAACTTTTTTATCTGGCAGTCTGATGGAACTATCTAGGTTTGCCAAGAGAACATTACCTGCCTGACTGCACTGTGCCAGCTATAAAGTTTGGTGGAGGAGAGACAAAACTGTGGGGGTTGTTTTTCTGGGGATGGCCTTGGCCCGTTAGTTCCACTGAAGGTAAATCTGAATGCTTACCAAGACATTTTAGATAATTCTACAGTTCCAACATTGTAGGAACAGTTTGGGGAAGGCCCTTTTCTGTTCCAGCATGACTATGCTGCGGTGCAGAAAGCAAGCTCCATGAAGGCATGGTCGGTTGGGTTTGGTGTGGAAAAAACTTGACTGGCCCGCACAGAGCCCTGACATCAACCCCATCCAACACCTTTGGGATGAACTAGAGCAGAGATTGTGATCCAGGCCCTCTCATCCAACATCAGTGTCTGACCTCACAAATGGGCAACAGTTCCCACAGACACACTCCAACGTCTTGTGGAAAGCCTTCCCAGAAGAGTGGAAGCTGTTCCAGCTGCAAAGGAACCAACTCCATATCAATGCCTGTGAATTTGTTGGAGGACTTGTCAGAAATATCCAGAGTGTAGCCCTGTGTAATAAAGAGGGGGCTACTGGTTAAAATGGGAGAATTAATGTGCAAATTTATTAGGGCTTATGATTTATGTTTCTTTGTGAAGTGGACGTCAGAATACAAATTTGTGCTGCAGTTTTCCAGCTCTCACTCTGACAGGCTGATGCGGACGCAGAGTTGTTGTTTCCTCTCTCCGCAGAGCCCGGGGGTTGTTCGTTTCAGCCTCTCAGCTGTTGAGGAGTTACTGACTGATGGTCGTTTTTTTCAGGCGGAAGTTTCAGGCCTTAAAGAAATTAATTCTGTGTCAGCTGCGCGGGTCGCATCAGATAGCCGGAATGTTGAAGTGAGGTTGGTTGCGATGGACCAGCAGACTCTGCAGGTGAACTCAGCTCGACACGGCGCTGCTGTTTTTCTTCACTGTGATATTTCCAGACGCCGGAAGCTGATGAACACACTGTGTGATACCTGCCCAGCACCCAGCAACAGACACACAGAGTGGATATGGAAATGTGACCACAGATGAATGTGCGATGTGTAGGCTGGATGTGTAAAAAGGCAGCTCTCTCTCTCTCTGCTAACATGTTCATCATATCGACTGTGCGCAGTAATATACCAAATGTATTTACATGTGCAATGGAATTTACTATTTTCTTTTAAAAATGCTTCTTAATGACATCCCTGAAATTGCAGTTATGGTATTCTCTCTCTCTCTCTATATATATATATATATATATATGGTCTCCAATGGTCTCCTACGGTCTTTTGTCCTTCAAGCTTGGGTCCTCCACCAGAGGCCTGGGAGGTTGAGGGTTCTGCTCAGTATCTAAGCTGTTTCTAGGACTGCGCTCTTCTGGACAGAGATCTCAGATGTTGTTCCTGGAATCTGCTGGAGCCACTCTCCCAGTTTGGGGGTCACTGTTCAGGTGTTCAGGTTACCATGGGGACCACTGTTGCCTTCACCTTCCACATCTTTTCTAGTTCTTCTCTCAGCCCTTGGTATTTCTCGAGCTTCTCATGTTCCTTCTTTTCAATGTTGCATCACTTGGGATTGCTACATCTATCACTACAGCCTTCTTGCTCTGCTGGTCCACCACTATGTCCGGTTGGTTAGCCATCACCAGTTTCTGTCTGTATCTAGAAGTCCCACCTGATCTTAGCGCCACGTTTGGAGGTATGTCCCATCTTGACCTTGGGACTTCCAGGCCATACTCAGCACAGATGTTCCTGTACACTCCGCCAGCTACTTGGTTGTGGTGTTCCATGTATGCCTTGCCCGCTAGCGTCTTGCACCCTGCTGTTATGTGCTGGATTGTCTCTGGGGCATCTCTGCACAACCTGGGGTCTTCCCGGGTGTGGTAGACCCCAGCCTCTACTGATCTTGTGCTCAGAGCTTGTTCTTGTGCTGCCATGATTAGCGCCTCAGTGCTGTCTTTCGATCCAGCTTTGTCCAGACATTGGTAGGATTTTTCGATATCGGTCACCTCTTCTATCTGCCGGTGGTACATGCCGCGCAGGGGCCTGTCCGTCCATGATGGTTCCTGTTCTCGCTCCTCTTCTGTCCTGGGTTTCTGCTGCCTGAGGTTTTCGCCAAGCACGTACCTTCAGCCGCTTCCTTGTATTCTCCCCAAAGGGTCGCCACAGCAAATTAATCCACATTGGTAATTTGGCAGAGGTTTTACGCTGGATGCCCTTCCTGACATAATCCTCCATGGTGGGAGAAGCTTGTGTCCCCACCTGGAATCGAACCAGGGACCTTCTGCTTGAAAGGCGAACATGTGGTTGCATGTTCGTGTTCCCTAAGCTCAGGTGTTCCACGGTATCTTGAGGAACATGTGGGAGTTTGAAGGTTCTGCACAGTATCTTACCTGTTCCTGGGACTACACTCGTCTGGACAGTATTCTAATGCTCCTAGTACTGGGATTAATAAAGGATTCTGATTCGTATACCACTGGGACCACTTTGGACTTTACCTTCCACATCTGCTCTAGTTGCTCCTTCTGCCCCGGTAGTTCTCGATCCTCTCGTCCTCCTTCTTGCTGATGTTGCTGCTGGCTGGATTTGCCGCATCCAACACACCTGCCGTCTTCTGCTCCTTGTCAACCACCGCCGTGTCCGGTTGGTTGGCCGGCCAGCAGCTGTTTGTCTGGGATGGATCTGGTGCTTGGGGCCTGTTCTTGAGCAGGGCCTTCAACATGTTTGTAGGCACTCAGCCGTCAACACTGACTGTTGGTACCTCTTTCCTCGTGTGTCAACAAATTATACCAAAGTTTTCAAATTTGGGTCCATCGCTCCATCAGATACTTCCACTGAGACCATTTCCGACGAGGCTTCGGCGAACAGTAGATGGATCAACTAAAGGGTGAGGTGCGTCTCTCAGGCCTTTGCTGGATTTTTTTTTTATTTCTTAAGACCTCAGCTGTAGATGTTTTTTTTTTAGGTCGGACACTTCTGCTTTTGTTCTTCGCTTGTCCAGTTTCCTCAGATTTTTAAGGAAGTTCAGGTACAAGAAAAATGACTGAAAATGAATGAAAAACGAGCCGATGTCCAAAGGAAAACTTTGAAAGACCTTCAGAAAGCCTGGAGAACCGTTGCTCAAGACCACCCTAAAAATGGCAAGAAATTCTGGCTGCTTGGAGACAAGATATGATGGAAAGGAGGAAGTTGGCTTAAAGGGGGAGGAGCTAAAGCAGTTTGATTCAGACAGAGGATGAACTCACGGGTTGCAGAAAGGCCCAGTGTGAGATAAATAACTGTGACTTGTGAATCATGCGAAGCCACCCCGGTAGAATCCAAGAAAAAAAAATACGGAGCTGGGCGTCACCACATTAGGTCAAAATTAATAATTAATACCTTCATTAAGAAATCTGTCGTTTATCAAACGAAATAAGAAAAAGGAGTAGAAACAGCTGTCAGATCAGAAAATATTCAGTTGTGGATGAGCATGACTTCACTGATGGAAACAGTAACGACAGAATGAAGATATTAATGAAGCCCAGGCGTGGATTGAAAAGCTGCTTTTCTGCCGGCAGTCTGAGCTAACACAAGGAGACAGGATGCAGAGCTGACTGTTGCCGTCAGCGTAAAGGGTCTGAACCTGACATTTCTCAGACGACGGATCGATTCCTCCCGAACATATTTGCGAGCGAGTCGCGGTAGTCCGGTGGACGGGAAATCAAAGCGTGGACGTGTGCCACCAGACGAGCCCAAAGTTCTGAGCTTGGCTGACATGGAAGCTGCTGAGGGGAGGTTCATGTTCTGGAAACCAGCAAGGAAGGCAAATGTGACTGATTAAGAATCATGTCAGTTACATAAATGAAATGGCTTAAAGGAATTAACCTTAAGGACAAAGGTATTAGGTCACCTGCACATTCCACCTACAGGAGTGTATGTGGGAGTTGTGAGGTCAGACACTGATGTTGGATGAGAGGGTCTGGCTCACAATCTCTGTTCTAGCTCATCTCAAAGATGTTGGATGGGGTTGAGGTCAGGGTTCCGCGCGGGCCAGTCAAATTCTTCCGCACCAAACTCAACGGACCATGCCTTGCTTTGTGCCCTGGGGCACAGTCATGCTGGAACAGAAAAGGGCCTCCGCCAAACTGTTCCCACATAGGTGGAAGCATAGAATTGTCCAAAACGTCTTGGTAAGCTAAATCATTAATATTTTGCTTTACTGGAACTGAAGGGGCCCAGGCCATCCCCAGAAAAACAGCTGCACAGTATTATCGCTCCGCCACCAAACGTTACAGTTGGCACAGTGCAGTCAGGCAGCTAATGTTCTCCTGGCATTCACCAAACCCATAGCAGTCCATCAGACTGCCAGATAGAGAAGAGTGATTGGTCGCGCCATAAAACACATTTCCACTGCTCCAGAGTCCAGTGGCCGTGTGCTTTACACTCCATCCGATGCTTGGCATTTTGTTTGGTGATGTGAGGCCTGCATGCAGCTGCTCCTGGTCCACAGTTTCTGTGCTGATGTTAATGCCAGAGGAGGTCTGGAACTCTGCAGTTACTGAGTCAGCAGAGTGTTGGACACTTCTCCCCACTCTGCTCCTCAGCACTCGGTGACCCCGCTTTGTAACTTTACGTGGTCTGACACTCGGTGGCTGAGTTGCTGTGGTTCCTAAATGCTTCAGACTTTGCAATAATCCCACTTCCAGCTGATGGTGGAATATCTAGGAGGGAAGAAATGTCACCATCAGAGTCGTTATAAAAGTGGCATCCTATTACAGTACCACACTGGAATTCATTACCAGGTATAAACAAATAGATGCCAGAATGCTGCATAGACGTTCTTTAAATGGGGACGTTCTTTGCTCATTTCCAGCTTGAGATTTATTCTTAGATTCTCCTGGATTAGCTTTGAGTCCTGGTTCAAAATAATCCTTCTTTGTCTGATGGTGGGCCTTGGCGCAGCCCCTCAGTTCATCCTCTGTCTAATAAATGCTGTTTTGGCCCCTCCACATCTAAAACAGCTTTCTGTCCGATTGGCTGCTCTTGCAAACGAGCAGGTGGGCGGGGCCTCTCTGATGACCATATAAGGGGTATCCCCTATCTGACGCGTCATACGGATCCAAGAGGGAAAAAAACGCAGTGTGAGCTCTTGGCTTACAGGCAGTACTTGAACAAATGGCCATGTTTAATGTGAGCGTCCATCATAAGATACATGACAGGAAATATAGGACAGAATGAGTGCACTTTAACGAGACCAGAATTTTTTAAATACTAAACTAACGTAGCCGTCACTGCACTTGCAGGCAGAAAGTTCACATCAAGTTCAGCATCATTTCCTCAGTATTACTTCCCTCACAAATTATTCCCCTGTTTCCAGGCGTAGTATTTTACCTGGGAACACTGTGCTCTAGATTGAAAATATCAATTTTAACGCCTGTGGAAAGCGGCCCCTCGGTGTTTTCTTGTCAGAAATAGAGCGCATTATGAGCAGTTAGAAAATCCTGTGATGCACCAGGCTGTAATTTTCACCTTTTTTTTTTTTCTGTCGCTCTCGTATTTGTCGCCACCATTCCTCGTTTGAGGGTCCTGTTTTCTCTGTCATCTTTTGAAATCACGCTGGAATGGAAATGGATTTTTTTCACTTGAGCGACCGATACCTCATATTGCAACAGATGCTTTTTTAACATCCAGAGCCAGAGAAATCGATGTAAGTGCTCGGCAATGATTTCTTGGTTTGTACAAACGCAGGATTAAAGTGAAGTGGAAAGGAAAACAGGGCGGGTGTTAGCACTCTGTAACACAAAAGCTCGTGGAAGGAAGGTGACTGTTGAAAACTGAAAGTTTAGTTCTTTAGTAGTGCATTTCACTGATTTGCTGCAGTTACACGGAGTAAATCATTAATTGGTCCTCTATAGTTTTAGACCTCTGTAGTCATAAGGAGCAGGTGGTGTTTGGCACCAGGACTGGAGTCGGTGTAAAAAAGGAGTTTTTATGAAAGAACTCTTAAAGAAACAAAAAAAAAACTGTAGGGAATTCAAGCATTGGAGCCCCCAGTTTGGGAACTACAGCTCCTAATGCTCCTGTTACCGCTGGAAGCCCTTCGGACTTTACCTTCCACACTTACTCCAGTTGTTCCTTCAGGCCCCGGTACTTCTCAGGCTTCTTCCTGATGTTGCTGTCGGCTGGGATTTCCACACCTATCACATCTGCAGTCTTCTGCTCCTTGTCAACCACTGCCGTGGCTGGTTGGTTGACCAGCAGCTGCTTGTCTGTCTGGAACTTGAGGTCCCACAGGACTTAGCCCTGTTGTTCTCAATCACCTCTGGAGGTGTCTCCCATTGGGACTTGGATACTTCTAATCCATATGAGAAAATGAGCCTACGGTAAACTCAAGAGTTCAGCAGTCTCCTGATGAGTTTGTGGTCTAAGCCCCTAGTTGCAAGTCCTAAATCATGATGTCCTGGTCGCTATTGGATTGATTACATTGGATTACATAGGATTGGATTACTTTATTGTCATTTCAATTACATATAAATAAAAAGTGAAACGATATAGCGTTCCCCCAGGACCCGGTGCCCCATACGAGTGTAGTGCCGGCCAT
>VUQH01011752.1:2775-18222 GCA_015106775.1 Etroplus canarensis
CAATGTTTTACAGGATAGTCTCCCTGTTTTGTCATCCCCTTCATTCATAAAGGGGAGGAATAAAGAGCTCAGATAAACAAAAACACTGCTCAGTGGGTAAACGGGAAATAGTAATTGAAACTTACTAGGATTTCAGTCTTTTTACCTTTCAGTTTTCATCCATATTTAAATGTAAATTGGCATTTTTTTTAAAAAAAGGTGTAACTTAGTAACCTCATTTAGCCCACAAAACAACATTCATGGAAGTCTGGTGTTTGGTGGTTCTCTAGTTGTAGACAGAGATTTGAAATCTGTCAAACAGGGGTGTTTCTGGAAGTGGGGGTGGGGTAAGATTAAAGTGATATACACAAATTAATGAATCAATAATTATGATCTAATAATATAATGTGTATGATTCTGCAAAATGCTATTCTGTGTAGTGATTATGTCCAGCTGAGGTACTTTAAATGTATATTGATTATACAACTTGTGCACCTTTGAACTACTTAAGTAGGACCATTTTTACGTGATAAATCTGACACAGGGCAACACATGAGCCTTAACATAATACCCAATATTTTCTACACCAATTTATATTTGTGATTATATTTCTGATTAAATATTCTGATTTCCTTTGGGCCACCTGCCCTTTTCTTGGTCCCCCCTTGTACCACCACATTTAAAAAAATCCTGGAAACACCCCTGCTGTCAAAGTCATTTCACCAAGGACACTGATGCCAAAATGAACCCGCCAGCTCTAACGCTAACCCCAATTTCTGTTCTAATGAATATGTCGTCCCAAGTCTTAGCAATCAGGGGCCAAAGAAAATGCAGACATGTGTCAAAAAACCATCTACAATTTCTCCAAAACAGGTAGTTTTGTTTTCTCCAGAATAAAGGGTTAGATTACTACCTATTGACTTAGACCTCAGAGAGTTAATTCTCAAAATTTTGCATGAAGATGTCGTCCCAGTTGTGTTGCAGTAAATGTAAACTGTTGCAGGGGGCCCCTGGACCTCACAGTCAACCCTCTCCCGCCCCCCATCTGCCTCCCAGTATGGATCGAGTCCAGTTCAGCTCTGCCCTGCTCTGATTTGCTCGATTGCAGCTGCAAGACTTTCATCAAAGCCATGTGCGCTGTCTGATCCGTCTTTGTTCTCTAGCGTAGCCTTGGGCGGGGTGCTACGATTGGGTCAAGGCATCCAGCTGGGAGACCATCAGACAGCGATAACCCCCCCCAACACAAGACGGCAGAGGGCAGCGCCACACACACAAAGACACAAACAGCTGGATGGCATCCGACTGGCCTGACATTCACCCTGGAAACATTTAATAAACAACGGATAAGTTGCTATTCAGGTAATTTTCTGGACGTGGGTGTGTGCGTGGGAAAAGCTCGGTGCAGGCCTTGGGTGAGTGTTTGTGTGTGAGTCCTGTCTTGCTTTATCTGTTCATTGTGCTGTGTATACCCTTCACTTCCCAGCGATGAGGTTAACAAAACACCTCTACAGAGGAGTCAATGCTGTCGAAGGACAGGGCAACACAAACACACACACACCATCATCCTCATTTCTCCCCCTCGCCTCCCTCCGTCTCTCGGGCCTCTGGTGCTTGCGTGCTCAAATCCCAGAAGCCTAAGCCCAGTGGAGCCAGTGGTGTTGTGAAGGCTGCAACGTGTAATGCAACACAAACACGCAGCGGCCTGTGAACGCACCACGCTCCAGGTGGAGCGCTCCATACCTTCAATCCTCCAGCCCCCTCCCGACGGCCCCTGGGGAGGCTGTAACTGAAAATAACAGATAACTCTGAGGAGAGCACGCTCTGATGACACAGGTTATGGAAAATAAGGAGTAACGTGCAAAAATCAATATTAATTGTTTAACAATATGAGTGCTGTGTCATTAAAAA
This sequence comes from Etroplus canarensis, assembly GCA_015106775.1. Taxonomy (NCBI): domain Eukaryota; kingdom Metazoa; phylum Chordata; class Actinopteri; order Cichliformes; family Cichlidae; genus Etroplus; species Etroplus canarensis. The sequence goes on from VUQH01011752.1 coordinate 4,663, forward strand.
AGCTTCCGTTGATATAGCCAATTTAAGGAGGGGGAGATAAGTTGATTTTTAAGCAGACTAAGCTCTTTCTTTCCACTATTCCTTTTCTTAATTCTGTTTCTTTTTAATTTTCAGTGCTTCTTCTTTGACTTTGCAGCTGATCCTATTCGGTCATTCAGACACTACCAGAGCGCCTAGTTTGACTCTTCCTCCCTTACACCCCACACAAACCTTCTGAATCTAAAGTCATCATCAACGATGACCTAAACTGGAGCATGTAAAAAAAATAATTTTTGCTTGACTCTAAAACATAGGGCTGGGGTTCTGGACTGGGGTTAAGGTTGTCCCCAGTAATGGTTTAGCACAACTTAACCAGCGCTGGGTAATAACACAGGCAGTCGATCCAACAGATAAACTCAGAAAAGCTTACTATTTCTTTTCATTTTATTTTTTAAAATTATTTTTAAATTTTTTATTTATTTATTTTAATTTATTTTAATTTATTTCTTTTTTTAATTAAAAAAAATAAACTCAGAAAAGCTTACTATTTCTTTTCATTTTATTTTTTAAAATTATTTTTAAAATTTTTATTTATTTATTTTAATTTATTTCTTTTTTTTTTTATTTAAAAAATAAATTAATAAAAGCTTACTATTTCTGAATACAGGTGCACCTTTGAATTGGGGGTTCTGGACTACGGTTGGGGGTCATCACCAGTTTTGACAGACCTCAGCAGAGGTGCTGCTTGGCACCAGGCAAGGCAACTTCGGTGCCCCAGGCTAGTAAGAGACCCCATGGGATGATGGATTTTAAACTCAAGCAAAGCTGGCATATCATAATGGTAACAAACACTGGATTGTGCCACTGTAGTGTAGTGGTTTACACATTCACCTTACAAGTGAAAGGCCCCTGGTTTGAGTCCAGGTGGGGATGCAAGCCCCTCCCATCGTGGAGGGTTATGTCAGAAGGGCATCTGGTGTAAAACCTCTGCCAAATTGCCAATGGGGAATAATCTGCTGTGGCGACCCCTTGGGGAGACTACAAGGGAGGAGCCGAAGGTAGACTTTAGATTCTCATCAACAGTGCAGTATAATCAGGGAGATGCATAAAAATTCAATCTGCTGCAGAGTATCCTGGTTATACTTGTAAATAATTCTATCTAAAGCCTTCCCCTCTGGGAGCACTCAAATAGAAACCAAGATACGATGGCATGTAAATGAATAATCTTTGTTGGTACAGACTGTAGTGGCTATATGAGATATCAGTGGAATTCAGACACAACTGCAGACAAACGATCAGAATAAATGAGAACCTCGACAAGAACGAGCCAAGGAAAACTAAGTGCAAGTGTGCAACTGGTGTGGATTAAATGGGGGACACACCAAAAACAGAATTCCTTCAGTCTTTTTCTCTACCCTGCAGTCTTATCAATGTTCACTGGCAAATTAAAGCTGTTCACTGCATTTTTTGCGAAAGCATCCCGATGTTCCTTTTATAGAGTGTTGTGTATTTAATCATAAGTAAGATGCTATTTAATTGGATAGTTTGTAGTTTGGCTCAGCCTTCTCTTGAAATCAAATGTTATCTTCAATAACATCAGTGAAAAGGGGCCAACACAGATAAGTCAAAAAGTGCATTTCCTCTAATGGCCACTTGAAGCTGAGTCACCCACCATAGACTCAGTTGTTAAAATGCTCAAATTTAGGGATGAAATTAACATATTTATGGTCTGGTACAAAAAATATTTTTGTCTCTATAGCTGAATTCACCCCTTTCTAACAGCTGCAGTCAGCTTAATTTTCCTACATCTTGTTTATTTGCAGATTATAAAAGCTTAAAATTAGGGGTGTAGCTGCTTTGATTGATGGGCGTGCCAACACAGGCAGCTATAGCTGCTAGACATTCTGCTAGGCCTCACCTTTGCTAATCTGAGTCACTGAACTGGACCTTTCCACCTTTTGGAGCGTTTTATTGGTAATCTCTGACAAATAACATTGTTTTCTCTGTGCCACACACCATTCAAAAGGGTTGAGCTTTAGTTTTGATGAATAAAATATAAGCACAGGGTATTGAAAAAGACTGACCCAATTTCAGTGCGGTATATTTCTTGAGAACAACATGGGACAAGTACAGAAGGTTACAAGTGGCAAGTTGTGGTCTTTTAAAACTCTTTGCCCACTATGCTTTCATGCAGTCAACATTTCACTGGTTACAGAGTTCTAGTGATTTTAAATTGGGCCCATTTTTTGGAAACACCCTGTATTTTATTAGCCTGCTATTTAGCACTAACCCAGCAATAACTGTCACCTGGCAGGTTTTCGTTGACGTCTTGTCGTGGTTGAAAAAATTATTTAGAAGTGAAAACTGAACCAACGTTGCGGATGTTCTCGCCACATTGGATGAAGGTAGTTGTTGAACTCGATGTCATTGTTAGACTTGCCGGATAGAGAAAGTTTGTGTTTAAGAATTGCTTCTACTTCTTCTTTACTGATTTGAATAAAGCCAAATAAACAAAACATCCTTAATAGCAGGCATAAAGATAAGATTTCTCTTGCCCTGCACCTCAGGAATCCCTCTTAGCGTTCTGAGCTACATAATGTCATGTTTATAAGTGTAGCATGCCTAGGGTTATAAGACTGACGTGGGGGACAGAAAGTCAATGATTCTAATAGTACATGAGACAGAATTTAGATCCTCATACTTAAAAGTGTTGTGTTTTTTTAAAAAAGACAGGCTACTGTAAAAGTAGTCCGGTATATGGAGAAGATGTGTGGATGTCTGTTCACAACTGTGCGCTAACCAAATTAGTTGTTTCAAAAACAAGGAAAAACACATAAATTCCTTCACTGAAATAAATTGACCTATACTTCTCACTTTGAAAGAGATGGACTGACACGACCTCTGTTCTATGTAGAAACAACATCAGCTCAGTTTTTGCCTTTGTACCTCGACCAGTTTTGACCTGGAAGGTGACATTTGGGTTTCAACCATGTTTGCTGGGAATGAGCAGGTCTATGCATTCCATTGTACAATTTACAGGTGCAGCCAGCTAACTGAGCTTGCTAGCAGTAGCTCACAACTTAGCTGCCCCCCCATTATCCAAATATGGTCAACTATGCCTAAAAAAAGAAACAAAAGAACGAAGAAACCAAAATTGCCATGGCCACAATGCTAACTAAGACAGGACTTCACGAACCAATGGGTGATATCACAATGACTACATCCATCTTTTATATACAGTCTGTTTAAAAGAAATTGCTAGGCTGGTTCAGTTTCAGATCTCTTAACTATGTACTAAAACTTTCTCATTTTCTTAGCTTTGCTTATTTGTAACTGGATCAAAATTTGAGTGAACTTATTTTTTTATTCATTCACAATAAAAGTACTTGCTAGAAAAAGTCTCTGAATCCCCCATAAGAGAAAAGAGAGCTGGGGATGGAGGGTAGAAGCTGGACACACATATGTGAGAGGTGCAGGCTTCAGTCGAGCTCTTCACACAAAATGACACAAATGCGTCCAAATGGCAGCACACTGTGCACCCCCATCATTACTAATGTGTGTTTATATGAAAATATCCTCATGTTTGCCTTTCCAGCACTGAGCACACAGCAGAGGTACACAGTGACTGGTAAATATAGCATGAATGGGAAGTCCAAAGAGTCTTTTCTGCCGAGGGGCTGTGTGCATGTCTTAGGAGAGCCGAAGCAACAAGCTGCATGAACTTACAGTCAAGATGCTCTGGCAGTATTTTTCTGCAGTGCAGTAAAATGAGCTGAAATAATAAACTTTTCAAACGAGTGCAAAAAACACAAACAAATGACCTGAGCTAAGCCTCCCCTGTCCCTTCTGCAGCGGACACCCACAGCATGTAAAACGGATAGTGACCTGTAGAGGGCACTATTCTCTCAGTTTGCCTTCAGCCACATTTCTGCGCAGAAGAAGCACACTGCACTGAAGTCTCCATCCAGACCCATAAACCTCTCCTTGCTCTGAACAGCTATGTAACATGTGAGACACAATGCTGAAAACATGGAGGCCACACAGCCCTCTTCGTAAAAATCGTCCAGTGTTTTATAACCCGGTCTTTCAGAAACCGCCTTCATGCTGACTGGTTATGCCGTGGTTATTCTTGTACCATGGTCAGCAAAAAGAGGCATTAACCTTAGAGATGTCTCTTTAACCCTTTGAGGTCTGAGTCGTCACCAGTGATGACCCCACTCCCAACCCTAACACCAATCTGACCCTTGGTAACCAGCATATGTGATTTTTGTCTTAATCAAACTGTTCTCACAAGTCTTGGTAATCAGGGAACAAAGAAAATAATCATTTTAACTGACTGAAGTCAAGAACTATAAAGATTTTTTCCACAAAAAGTCAGTTTTGTCTTCATCTAAAATATAGATTTATGGCTGGGTTAGTTTAGACAGTTTTCTGTGGGGATCCAGGAAAGAAAATCTGCTGAATTTTGCAAATTGTTTTTTGCTTTGCTTTTTGCCCAAACAATAAATAAACCAAAATTTTCTCAACATTATGACAAGCTGAAATAAACAGCAATTTACTGCATTTTTAAAAATTTAACCCTTGCCTTATAAGCGAAAGGTCCCTGGTCCCATTCCAGGTGGGGACACGGAGCCCCGGATTAATCCGCTGTGGCAGCCCCTTGGGACAAATATAAGGGAGCAGCTGAAGGTGTGTATAATTTAATCATGAAGATTTTAGGACATGTTTTCAGGACAGCCTTTTTACACCGATCCACGTCACAGCAACACACACCAGAGTCAGAGAGGCGGAAATGGCAAACATTTGCCAAGCAACACGCACCCCTTCAAAATCTGTGGACGCAGATTTCATTTAGTCCTTGTTATTGCCCATGACTTAGAGCTCCAAGGGTTCAGTTGTCTTGGCACAACACCTTAGCATGTAAGATCAGTTTAAAAAAAAAAATATTGCTGAGTTTGGTCCAAATGGCAACCTGCATCATCATCATCATCATCATCATCATCAATCTCCCCTCTCTGCGGGGCTAACAAATAAAGCCAGTGTGGTGCTAAAAACTGCAGTTCTTCTAATGGCCACTTGAGGCTCATAAATCAAGTCAATCCCCACTGACTCGTGTTAAAATGTCCCACTTTAGTGAAGAACCTGACATGTTTACAGCCAGATTACAAAAACACGGTTCTGGTCTCTACAGCTGATTCAACCCTTTACAGGTGTGGGAGGGTGGGGGTTGTAACTAACCCATTTCAATTTTTTAATGTTTAAAATTAAACTTCGGGTTGCGGCTCCTAATCATAAAAATGGCTTGCATCCAGAAAGTTTGTGCTTTAGTTTTAGTGAAAGAAATTCTGTTGTTTCATTAGTCTGCTATTACTCATTGGCAGATATCCAAGTGTCTGTGTAGTACCTCTACGGTTTATGAGTACCGCTAACCAACCTTGCTCAGCAGCTCAGCTATTCATCCAAATATGATCACCTCTTGATCGAAACCATTAAACAAAATTAACCCCCTCTAACATTTACTCAGAAAACTCAAAATCACAGTGTTTAAAAATAGAACTGAAGTTATTTTCAGTGTCACTATCAGCCTGTCAGCTGATTCCCATCCAATCAAATGGATGGCGATTAAAAAACAGGCTTTTCTTAATGTGACAAGTGCCTGTGGTGTGTAAGTGTGATGCTGCAGCCTAAAATGATCACACAGCTGACCTAACAACACTTTAGAACAGTTTCAACAAAACCGTCATGACCTTCATGCAAAGGCATAACACACACACACACACACACACACACACACTCACAAACACATCAATGCCATTAGATCAGCGTTCTCTCACAATGCTCAAACCGTTGGATGAAAGCATTGACAGGACCAGTAGGAATGTAAAAAATTAGTACATGTACTCAAATACTTCACTGAAGTGCAGGTTTAATGTATTTGTACATTAAGTACGTTGTTGTGCTACTTTCTGCTTCCACTGTACTAGATTTTGGCTGCCGTTATCACATTTGCTACTCCATACCATCTGTTTTAAAGCTTTATTCTACTCTTTTGCAGATAAATTGCATTATTATTGTGGCTCAAACTACCCTGCAAAAAATAAGCAGTTAACGTCATCGACAGCTGCAACATTAAAGGGATTTACACATCAAAGAATCAGTGACTATGATGATGATTTTTACTTAGGCACTTCAGATATATTTTGATTATAAACTACTTAAGCAATATTAAAACTTTTTCATAAGCAAAAAGGCTGCATAATACTGTTTGAAGTCTTGTGCGGCACCAGTTTCACATGATAGAGGACACATTGCCTCACCTGAGCCTGACACTCATGTTCAGCGTTTTCGCTGTCAGCATCCAATACTGATTTTATTTCAGCTTGTTCTTGGCCACCGCTGTGCCACCCCATTTTTAAAAATCCTGGAAAAGCCCCTGCCCTCATGGCAGGAAGGTACATTTTGCTATAAGCTGACAACTGAGTGCGTGCAGCCCAAATAAATGAGAAAAAAAAAATGCATGAATTTGCCAGCCCGGAATAATAATGTAAAACTGACAGTGGCTGAACACCTTAATCTTAGAGTGATACATTTCAACAGTCTGTTTTTGGAATGAACCTGTTTCCTGGACGGGTCGATAAGCTCATGTTAAACAAAACAAAACAAAAAGAAAAACAACAAAATATAATATATTCAAAAACAAACCTACTGGTCTATTGAAAACCTATTGAATGAGAGTGATTTAAAAATGCCTTAATGAGTTATTTGAACGACTGAATGCAAAGCTCAGTTAAATACGATGAATGCACTTCAGCACACCTACTAAAAATTCATTTTTTTCTTCTAACCCCTCCTCATTTGGTTTATATCTCACCGAGGTCTTTGATAAAAGCAAAACGTCAAAATGAAAAGAAAAATCAGCGCAGCCATGCAGTGGCTGGTTTAAAAAGCTAAAGATGTGGTGGTGTTGGGTGGATGTGTGGGTTATTGTATTCGTTTTAAGTCATAATACTCAAAATGGCCTTGTGACACAAAAATAAAAGTAGGGGAGAGAGACAGTACCTTCAGTGGAAAGAATGAAAGATAAGAAGGAGGGGAGGATGGAAAAAAGCTCAGAGGGAATCATTTAAGGTCAGACAGCGAAGGGAAGGCAAAAAACAAAAGGGGCAGGGAGATGGTGAAGTGATAAAAGATGAAAGTGTTGGAGGGCGAGAGGTGAAACGATCTGATGAGTTCAATTAACGGACGGCCTGCAGGTCGCTCTGCAGCTTTGTGTGTGTGTGTGTGTGTGTGTGTGTGTGTGCGTGCGTGCACCTCGCGTACGTCTCGGTGTATTTATATGCTGCTGGCTCCACTGGAGCTGCTCGTTTCCCCCTAAAAATAACACGCTCTGCCAACACCACAACCCTTACACACTTACACACAAAAACACACTTTCACACACATTTGGGGGGAAAAGGCAGTAAAAGCCATGAAATTAACCTCCTGCCTGGTGTTAGCGTTGCAGCCTCAAAAGGCTACGAGCCAATTACTGTGCGTGTATGTGTGTGTGTCTGCGTGTGCGTGTGCGTGCATGTGAGTGTAGATCTGCAGCACATGGGAAACAATAGCTGTGAACAGCTGATTATTTCTAAATGCAGGACCTGGCTAAGGCTCATTCCTGTGCTGAGTACCTGAGGCCATTTCTGTGTTTAGGTGAAGTTAGGCTGTCAGCTAGTTAATGCCAGAGGCAGAGCTGCTATAAAATGCATGATACTGTAACAACAACTGGCTTGATGGTTTTGTGTAGCTGGGTCTTGGTAGGACAAAGATGATAGGCATGCATGATCGTATCAGCTTGTGAGCAAGCAAGTCTCTATTTGTCCGTCAAACGGCTCTCATTCCCACAGTGGAACTAGTTGCCAGTGTATGTGTGTGTTTCCTGAAAAGCTGAAACATGATTTTTTTCTGTTAACCCTCTGAGGTCCAAGTCACATCATTGATGGCGATACCTACCCAAACCCCTAAACTCTAACCCTATGTTATGGAGACACACAAAAAGCCCTTTTTAAAAAATAAAATGCAAGAACATTTTCATGCATTTCAGGTAGAACGATTCTTTCCTTTGTCCCCCAACTGGCAATACTTTGGGATAACATCTATTGACCAGAACAACAATTAGATATTCAGAAAGGTAAGGTTTGGGGTCATTGCTGTTGATGATATAAACCTTATAGGGTTAAATGAGAGCAAACTGCTAGAGAGGTAGGTACATTTTTAAAGAATGTATGTAAATAGATCTAAGCCATCAGTGGTGATGGCCAAATCCTAACTCTAACTATTCCCTAACCCAAGACTATCAGAATACACTTCAATTTTTCTCAGAAGTGTTAGAAATCAGTGAACAAAGAAGTAATCAGTCTGACACACATAAAAATTATTCACATTTTTCCAGTCAAGTCAGTTTTGCCTTTCTCCAAACCTCAAGGCTATGTTAATGCTAAAAAACAAAACAAAATAAAAAAAGCCTTTTTTGGCTTGATGTCCAGAACTTTTTCCCTCTCCCATAGTCTGTGTCTCTCTCTGTTCTCCTTTCTCTCTTCTCTCTTCCCTCACCCCCAACCGGTTGAGGCAGATGGCTGCCCCTCCCTGAGCCTAGTTCTGCCGGAGGTCTCTTCCTGTTAAAAGGGAGTTTTTCCTTTCTACAGTCGCTGAGTGCTTGCGCATAGGGGATCATCTGATTGTTAGGGTTTTCTCTCCAATATTGTAGGGTCTTTACCTTATAATGTAAAGCGCCTTGAGGGGACTTTTGTTGTGAATTGGCACTATATAAATAATATTGAATTGAACTGAACTTAGGGTTACGGTTATGGTTCATAACTAGGGTTGGGATCACCACAGATGACGACTCATGCTTGATTTATGGTGCTACGGTTCTGTCCGTCTGAATTGGTATTTGCCAAAGCAGACCCCACGCAGAGGGGAATGCAACCAAAGCAAACGTGTTGCTGTGCAGTTCTACAAAAAGCCATCCGTTCCTAGCTTGATGTGGATAGCACAGTGCACAGGCTGAATGCTGAGTGGTTGGAAAGTAGTCTGGGACAGGAAGGGGGTGATAGTAGAGGTCCCAGGAAAAAGCATGAAAAAAACATTAAAGATGAACAAAAGTCAGCCCACAGACAGGTAGGTGGCTGTGATGCTGCCTCCTGGTGACAGTAAATGGCTACAACATATAAGCGACAGTCTGCAAAACTGTGCGTAGGCTCTCAGAAAGACCTCTGCACTATCGTAAATCCAGCATTAGACATCGCAGATTTAAATAGCCACTGACTACCCAGCTCTTCTTGACATTTAGTCTTGGTTTTAAAAATAGTTCCAAAGTTCAAACATGAAAAATGTAACACTGCAGTCTCCTAAACTTCATTCTTAGCCTTTCTAGCAAAAAGTTTGCTAGAAAGCTGTGTTTTGAGCAATGCGCTAACATGTTAGCATGCATGGTTATGTCTACAAAACTCAAAACTTTATTTTGCAGATGATATTTTACATACTGGTAGAAAAAATGAATCATGGCCAAAAAGATTAAAATGAAAATGGGTTTTAAAAGGTATCACAGTTTGATTTGTTCAACAATTCTCACTTTTATAACATGCCAGGGGGCAGAAAGCCTTTAACATAATTCCTGTTGTCTAGAATCCAATAGCATAGATGCTGACATGTGTTGTTGATAGGTAGGTGGAGAACTAGTTAAAGAGGCTTTGGCGCAAAAGAACTATGGAATGCTGTCTCAAACTGCAGTTCAAGATGGTGTACAGAGACAACTGATACCTGCTCCAATATTTTTTTAGTTAAAAAGTACATATAGTCCAACTTGTATAATTAAAAAATCGGGAATCTGGCTCTGATTAAAACATTCCCCACACCCATGCTGCAGCTTTTATAGACTTTTTAAGGGGAGGGCTGTCTGAGTCTTCCTTGTAAGACATCTGAGGGTAGATCAAGATATTGGTTGTTCTGGTTATCAGAGTGCAGTAGTACCAGTAGCAAGGATAACTTTTACTTTTATTTGATTTGTATAATGTACTGTCTGCTGCTTCAAGGGGACCAAGGGGCCGCCACAGCAGATTAATCCGCATTAGTAATTTGGAGGAGGTTTGATGCCAGATGCCCTTCCTGACGCAACCCTCCATGGCGAGAGAGGCTTGTGTCCCCATAAGAGATAAAAAGATGTCATAATTGCTTATTTAAATGGTTAACCATTTGAACTCTAAAATAAAATGTTTTTGAACTTCAACCACCAGGGGATCAAAGCTACAAAACAATCTCATGGAAAAACAATCCTGATTCTTAATTTGTACTCGCAGACGCAAAGCATCTTTATCATTTAGTTGCAGAGAAATTTAAGGTAATGTGTGTTTTCTTTGATCAATTCCTAAGAAAACTAGCTGGTTCCTTTGTGTAATAGAAATTGTTTTCAGATATAGTATGTTTTTAAAAAAAAAATTCTGATTTTTATTTGTTGGAAAAGATTGCTTATATTTTACATAGTTGTCACGGGTGACGACCCCATTATTCTTATAAACAACAAATCAGAAGTGGAAGTAAAAATTGGAGCACTTGGGGCATTGACCCCCTAACTGAGAAGGTGGCTCCAGCAGATTCCAGGAATGACATCTGTCCCGAAGCACGCAGTCCTAGGAACAACTAAGATGCTATGCAGGACCCTCAAGCCCCAGCCCTCTTTTTACATATATACATTTATATATAAATTGTGGCCGGTCTTTTGTCATCCATGTAGAGGAGGTGGCTAATGTTTGCTCCATTCTGTAGTCAGTATCCGTAGTCGGTCTTGTTGATGATCTGGCTGAGCGGTTCAAGCCTACGCAGGACAGAAACAGGGACAGAGCATCTCTTTGGTCAATCCCGCACTTGATGGTGACTTGTGCTGTTGGCTTGAAGTTGGCCTCTAGTGTTGTTCTCCACATCCTCATTGAATTCCTGATGAAGGCTCTTAGGGTCCTCTTGATCTCTTACAGTTCTAAGCATTCCAGGATACATGTGTCAGGCATTGAGTCATAGGCTTTCTTGGTGCACAGGTTGATCAGTCTGGTCTTACAGTCTCAAGTGACTGCTCTATCTACCAGTAGCTGGTGTTCTGTGCTCCTTGTGTTTCTGCCAGTTGTGCCTTCTATGCCCTGAAATAACTGCTATAATGCCTGATAGGAGCTTTTAAGTTGTGCAGAGACAGGTTAATGGTTGGTAGTTGGATGGAACTGGACATAGAAATATTAAGTGGTTAGAAAAAAATAGGACATCAATGACTTGACTGTAGTTGTTGTAAACCTTGGATACATTTCCAAGAGGTCTTCTTTCTCAGAGGTCTAAGTCTAATCTGTGATGACCCTAACCCTCTGGAACCAGAATATGTTAGTTTCCTCTTACTAAAAAAGGTTCAGAAAGAACATAATCATCTTAGAGATGGTGTCTAAAATACCGTTTGAAATCTGGAGACGTTGGTTAGTTTCAAACTGAATGCCAGTAAAGTAAATTTTAAGCATTATAAAATATGCGACTCAACTCTTAACGTCAGTTTATTGAATAAAGTGGAAAGAATGTGATGTGCGTATAAATCTTTGAATTAGTAATGAGTTTTTCCACAGTGTCACTGACAAATTTATGGTTGTTTTTATTTTCACATTCAGTTTGGATAGATAAGAAGATAAGTTGGCTTGTGAAATTGACATCCTTCATGCAGAGCGGGCAGGTTTGGACATGCACCATTTACCGCTCCTGCTTACTGTTTACACAGTTAACACACGTGTATGTAACCTGCTGTACATAAAGTTGGATGTAAAAAGAAATTCCTGTGTGAGGCTAGAATAAATTTCCAGCATGTTTCTTAACTATGTCTTACCTAGTTAACACTAATCCACAAAATCCCCTACTTCTAGACTTAAAATCTTTAATATTTCAGTTTTCTTTAATTCTTTTACTTCCAGGTGGGGACACAAGCCCCTCTCACCATGGAGGGTTACGTCAGGGAGGGCATCCAGTGTAAAACCTTTGCCAAATTACCAATGCAGATTAATCCGCTTTGGTGACTTCTTGGGGAAAATACAAGGGAGCAGCCGAAGGTACATTACATTACTTTCAAAGCTCCTTTAACAATGCTGGTTAAGATGAAACGTGTGAATATAGAATAAGTAAACTTTGAGAGTAAAAGCATACAAGTCTTTGTCCAAATTCCTCATTCCTTCAAATTGGTACTACTGTTAGGATTAAAAGTTTACAGAAATAACTGTTGGCAGTTTCTGTTTGCCTACAGAAAACTATAGCTTTGCTCCGCAAAACGGGTAGATTTTAGGGCTTTAATATTTTCTTATTTAAGGTATATAAAAATCATTTAATGCATTTTAACACATTTTATTTTCTATATTTATACACAATTGCCAGATAAAAAGGTTCTGGGTTCAAACGTTCTTGAGGTCTTGGTGATTCCAAGTTGGCTGTAGGTTCAGATGAAATGCACGTTACATAAAAATACAAAAATGTCACCAGAGTTTTCAGACTGATCTCTGTGAGGTAAAAACCACAAGTTCAAACACAATATTTATAAAAAGTATTCACCCACCGTGGATGTCTCACCCTTTTATTGCTTGAATCAATGAAACCATGGTCAATTTAATTTGACTTTTTTGACAAGAATTTGCAATAAAAAGCTTCTGCCATGTCAAAGTGAAAACAGTTTACAAACTAACGTCAATTAATTAAAAATGAATGAATGAATGTTTGCATAAATATTCACCCCCTTTTGGTCAGTATTTAGTCTATCTATCTATCTATCTATCTATCTATCTATCTATCTATATATAGATAGATAGATAGATAGATAGATAAATCACAGCACAGCTGTGGATTAATTTAGATTAATCACAATTATTACCCATTCTTTATTATTTGTGTTTCATTTTGTGGGGGTGAAAAGACTCATGACAGAAGGTGATATATACACTTACCATGTGTTTAATTTAAACTTAAGAACAGATGAGGCGTCCAGATTGCAAAATAAAAATTTAAAACTAAAAATATAATTTCTCCTAGGTAGACTTACTGAGGCCCCAAGCTGTAGGTAGGGGAAACCCTGACTAATATATGATTCGCATTGATGTGGGATTTAAGATGGGAGTGCTTCACTGAAATGAAAACATTTCATCTTAGTTTTTTCTGTACTCAAACTTCCCATTGGCAGGGCCAGCATCATCCATCTTGATTGAACTTAAACTCTGGGAACCATATATGAATATTATGACAAATAAAAGTGCTAGATTTTTCTGAAATGATTTGCAAATGCTGTAAAATGTAGCCCCCATTTTCTTTCTTTCTTTCTTTCTTTCTTTCTTTCTTTCTTTCTTTCTTTCTTTCTTTCTTCCCCCTCCCTTTTTTCTTTTTTAATTAATTAATTAATTAATTAATTAATTTTTATTTATTTATTTATTTATTTTTATTTTTTTTCCCTTCATAATTTGTTAATTAATCCAATTTCATTACGTTTATTCAAATTGAAAAAATGATGCAAGGGTATGCAGTTTGTGTGTGTAGTGTGTATAT
>VUQH01011783.1:5982-22604 GCA_015106775.1 Etroplus canarensis
TATATATATATATATATATATATATATATATATATATATATATATATATATATGTGTGTGTGTTTATATATATATATATATATATATATATATATATATTTTTGTTTAAATCTAGATTAATTCCTCTTTAATCAAAGACACGTCTGCTTTGAGTTTTACCCATTTTATGTTTAACATCACCAGAATAATTTGTGAACAACCTCAGCGTTCGATGGCTACTAAGTTTCCAATATTTGCACAGAGACTGTGTCCCATTTGAGAGGCCAACCTGGAATGCCTGAAAAGTTGTTTTGGTAAATGTTGTCAGTGGCTTTGTTGTGTTACTTTGCAGGATTTTTATGATCCACATAGGCAGAAATTCACATTTCTATATTCAATTATAAAGATCAAAAATCAGCGGGATATAAGAAAGCACTGTGTGTTTTCTTATATCCCGCTGATTTTCGAAAATTATCCTCGAATAATGAAGGGTTCGATTAAAAGCTCTGATACATACATTTTAATTTGAGACACAATACTTAAGTTATAGTGAAAGCAGGAGAATTTTTTCTCTATGATGTTACATATTGCCTAAAACCATTTTATTACTTTTATCCAAATTTGCACTTTGTTCTGTTTAGTTCAGTTCTGTTCAGTTTAAATTTGCTGTGAGCCAACATGTTAAGTAGTAAAGATGTTGCCTCAGGAGACCAGAGATTTTTCCTCACCAAAGCAGTGAAGTACTTCCAATTCCTTACCATTAAAATACATAATCAGCAATACAAACTCACTCATTTCTTTATGAAGTGCACTTTAAAAAAAACAAAACAAAAAGAAGTGTTTACTCTCACCTAAGTGGAGCCTACATAATCCTAGGTGGATGGTTTTAATGTTGTGGCTGACTGGGGTATATACAAGGACTTGAGAGTCATGTCCTTGTGTTTTAATCAAGATTAAAGATTATTAGAAAAGTTTATAGATCTGATTCTAATATGATTGAATGACTGTTTATACAGAAAACATTCTGGCTTACTGATGTAATGTGGACATAAAACAGGCAAAACAATGACTGAACCCCTATGTCTGCAGTCTGATTATAATACTATTTGTTTCGTCAGTCAAACATCATTTCATCCTAACAGACATTGCTGTTTAGAAAATTTAATATCTATTAGTAGTTTTTCAAAGGGCTAATTCTTTAAATAGTACCATAAGCAACTGTACATCACCACTTCAATATTTTTGTTCTACAGTAGGGACATTCTGTTTTACTAGGTGCACAGTTCTCACAGAGTACATAATGTTGGCAAGGCTGCAGAACAATGCAACGATCATGCTTTTGGCAAACTATACATTTCTTTGACTGAAGCTGATATATTACCTGTTGGGGGAAGAAAAGAATGGATATCAGCTGCAACTTAGGAAAATACAGTTCATGCAGACTTTTCAAATAATCATGCTTGATGACAAACATGGATCTGAATGACAGTCTGATAATCCGTTTTTAAACTATGCTGATGCTACAAATGAAATGCTGTGTGTGATCTGGGCTTTCTTACCCCATCTATAAGGTCTAGGTCATTACGTAGCTGACTCTGGATGGAGTGAAGCTTAGACAAGGGGAGCTGGTCCAGCTCTCCGTAGCTACGTAGAAGAGGTGTTCCAGGGGTGCGACAAAGCGCATCAAAGTCCCCCTGGAGCTCTTTTAGCTTGCGCTCTGTTTCTTCCCTTTTCTGTTCTGCCAGCTGCCGCTCTGCCTCTGCTGTTTTTGCTTGCTCCTTTGCTTCATGAGCTTCTTTCTGGCAAGCTTCACAGGCCTGGAACAAAGGTGAGTGTTGTATCAAACCAGAACTTCAATAACATAGTGGTTCATCACAATGCACAGGTTATTGTAATAAGAAACTAAGCAATAAGTTATCTTGTCATTGGTTGGCTGTGTTGCACAAACTAATGAGAATTAAAGCCCAATGAGAAGTCAAGGAGCCTCACAAACGGCTATATCCAGGACAACAGCCCTAGTTCCTGACCAGCCCTAACCTACTTTAAGACATTATTATGCCATAAATAAGCTTATTGACAGCATTTATGTTCAGACCAACACTCTTAGAAGTTGTGACTCATGGAGATGGAAAAGAGCACAATTTGGGTCAAGACCCATTAGAGAACTGTGTGCAAGTTTGATTTAATTCTGACCAACATTGCAGGAGGAGTACAGATTCTTTTCAACTGTCAACAGAGAGATGCTGGATGCCTCGCTGTGGCATGAGCTCACTGGTCCTTCAGCGGGATGAGCTAAAAGCTATCTATAACAAGGGAAATCACTCTGGTACACTCTCAATTTGTACACTTACTTGCTTGACCTGATGCCAGGCTTCCTCCCATTGTTTGATCTTCCTCTTGGCCTCGTCCAGCTCTCTGAAAAGGCGGGCCACATCAGCAGTGCTGGTTGTGGAGGTCAGGCTGCTGAAAACTGGAGATGGACTTGGTGAAAAGCTGCCACTTACGAAGTCCCAAATGTTGCTAGCTCCTCCATTCAAGCCTAGGTGAGTAATGTGTTAAGATAACAGTGAGATTAAACAAACTCTATGCTACACTGGAAAAATATTGCTTTTCAAATCATACTATATTAAGCATAACTACCACACACAGAAGTAGATGAAATATTTAAGCAAAACTGAAGGAAAAGAGTTGATGAAGTAAAATCTACTGTAACGCAAAAGCTTTCCAGCTTGCTCAGGGCAAAACCTCTGATACGATCAGCTTACCCAGAGAATTCTGGGAAGAGGAGGTAGGTGTTCCCAGTAGACCATGCTCTTGCTTGGCTAGCAAGTTTGAAGGTTGATTTTGCTGAGATACCGTCCCTGACAACAGGGACTGCGACAGAGACTGGGAGAGGGAACTTAGTGGGGAGGTGGAGAGTGATGATGAAGAATTAAAAGAGGATGACCGTGCCAAGGATCCAGGAATGTTGACAGGAGCAGATCCACCTAGCACCCTTTGACCTGAAGGACCAAGCACAGACACATCATAATGAGCACACTTGTGATGAACTAGTGCTCAAAAATAGAAGAAGTGCTCAAAAATAGAAGAAGTTACATTACCTGCCAGCCCTGCACTGTTATCTTGCTCCTCCAACTCCTTTTCAAGCGATGCAACATTGATGTCACTGAAGTTGAGGTCCAGCGCAGATCCTGAAGGGAAACAAAATAAATCTGACTGAAATTTGACAACAAACTGCAGAATGATAATCAGTTCAACCTCTTTTCCTTTGGGTTTACATACACTTACCAATGACAGACTCCACTGTGTTGCTCCCTGGATAGAAAGGAGTGGCTTTTGCATTCATCGTTGATAAGGTGGTAGGTGAAGAACTGTCTGAGCCAATACTAGAAGCCAAGCTTGATGTTATACTGGAGGTAAAGCTTGACGCCAATGGGTTCACTGCAGAGAATACAGTATTTTGTGTCTAAAAGGAAAGCACAGACATTACAGGCTTTATAATAAAAATCACTACATTATGTGATAAAGAATTTGTCATTAATTAAACACAAACCTGTTTTTCTTGGTCCATCAATTTTTGATCCATCTGCCCCTTGTTCTTAATCTGGAAATTATAAGATAACACAAAAACAGTCCATTTCAGTGGCAAACCTGTACATCCAGATAGCCAATGTTAATAAAAATAATTTACTGTATTGCACTTGCCCTGGACCAAGTTTGTCACCTTCGCTGGCAGAGAATGACTTAACTGTATCATAGTCCAGAGCAGTAGTCACTCTTGCTATTGTTATGATCTATGGAGCAGCTGTCTATAGAACTTCCAATCATTATCAAATGTACGTAAACTGATCACGTGACTTCACTTTGCCTTATCTTGCAGCTCTAGGACTGATCAGAGTACATCCTGAATAAATGAGTCAGCTACATTTCACTGTGAGTGGGTGTCACTATTCTGGTAATACAACACTAGAAACCATTAAAATACACCTAAAGGGAATACTTAGCATGGGGCTATAAATATTAAAAATACAATGAAAGAATTGTGAAACTATTTTCTAGTCAGTTAACATAACAAGACCATGCAAAACTTCTGAGGACTGGACATTTTTCAAGGCAAACATACAAGTAGAAATGCCATAAAGTGGAACTATTACGTTCATTTTCAAGGCTATGCTTTTACTAAAGAGTTCTGCCAGAGTAGATTTGCATAATTCACAGTTCAAAATAATACTTATGTATTCAATATTGGACCTTAGTGTAGCCTTTTAGTTTATTTGCTGTCTGAAAAAAGTCATTTTAAGTAGTTTCACTTTCCTTTGAGGCAACCTTCTTCTGACTGGCTGCCCTTATAAATATAAAGCTGTAAACAGGTAGGTGGTGCTTCTGGGCGCATGGCCACATTGTGTGCTCGATTTGTCAATAATATTATTTGTATTATAATATTGATTTGTCAATAATATGTCAATAAGAACTTTTATATTGACATCTTATTGACATACGGATCCAACAGAGATCCAAGAGAAGTTAAAAAAAAGAGGAACAGAAAAAGAGGAAAAGCATATTAGGTCCCTTTAGTATCATTTAACATTAAAGAAACCACGGCATGGCATACCAACTATTAAATATATGGGAAAGTAGCTCAAAGTAAACAAAGTAAAATGACATGGTAAACAATGAATGAGTGATAAATGGCTGTGATAAAAGCCCTAAGCTGCCTCTGTGGTTTATTCTTCCTGAAGCCAGAAAGAGTCTGTGTACCTGATCCTCACGTTCAAAGCCCGGAGCTTTGGGATAGTTAGACGTCAGAGATGAGACACTGGATGTGGTGGACTCTGAACATAAGCTACTATTATTTAAGGATTTGGGCCTGCTGCTGATGGATCCCACTGGGGATAACAAAGTGTCGCTTCCTGAGCTTGGCGTTACAGTTGAGCTATTAGAACATGAAACCTGAGAAAGAGAAGTGCACATGATAAAATGATGAATTAAAAAAAAAATTAAAATAAAAAATTATAATGCATGAGCTATGAAGGGGACGACTGCTAAACGTGACAGCCTATTCAGACTGAACATGTAACAATAAATGAGGACTACCTCCTAAATATGGCTTTCAAAGCAACTGTTCTTTATAGCACTTTGTACTGTAGTAATGACATTAAAAAAACAGCAATAATGAGAGCTAAATGAAAAAACAAAGAGAAAAGTGAGAGCATGGTAAACAACACATCAACAACTAAACAACTGATCTGTAGAAGCTGGACTGTGATTTCACATGGCCCATATACAGTTTTAAGACACTTGAGATACAAGACTACCTATGATTGAGTCTTTAAGGACCGAGAAAGGAAGAAAACCTACACTTCCTACTTGTCCATTGCTACTGGTTGTGCTGGTGGTGGAGTTCCCTCCACTGTTCCACTCTGGACACTCAGAATACTGCTGAGAGCCCAGCTGGGACTGTGAACTTGACTGTATCGCTGTTAGCAATGAGCTCATGGTCTCTTCTGTAGAAGGAATTCCTGGAAAATGAAGCAAACAATTATAAATATTAAATCTCACAAAAAACTTCTGCAATACAGAGATGGTACTAAGAAAAATATTTACTTACTTTCTACATGTGCAAATGCACAAAACGGTCCTCTGGGACAGTATCCAGTCTGTCGCATATCATTGCATTTGGTAGATTTGTAGATCTTGGAGAGGAAAAAAAAACAAACACACAGGCCATAAGATGCAAATATGTTTTAATATAGAAAATTCATCACAGTGGCACACTGGTGAAGCTACAATGTCATTGACATGACTATTTAATAGATTAGAGAGAGAGGAGGTGTACATGAAAGTCAGCTCCAGCAGAACAATGTGTGGGATGTGTGGTCAGGGATGAAAAAGATTACAAGCTTCAAGGAGAAAGTAGATCACACTGCTGGAAGTCTGGACAGAGCCAATAAACTGAACATCATCTTCAATGGGTTCAGCTCAAGAGGATGTTCAGTATTGTTCTCTCCTGCTTCCAGCTACACAGACCTCACACCCTCCCTGAGCCCCACAGCTTCCCTGTCACACCTCTACAGTGTCACTCTGCACTTCAATTACTGATTTTAACAATCTCGTGATCATCACCCCCCCACCAAATCAGGACACACTGAAACCTCCTCTACTTCTCCCTCTAGCCTGTCTGGCTACAGCAGTCAGCTGAAGAGGCAGCTGGAGAAACTGTAGGTCCAGAAAGTGTCCTGAAGGCCTATGCAGAACAACTATGTGTGATTTTACAGCGCCTCTTCAACCTTAGTCTGAGTCAGAAAAAAGTTCCAGTGCTGTGGAAGACATTCTGCCTTGTTCTGGTACCTAAAAAACACCCATGATGACTATAAACTAGTTGCCCTAACATCCCACATCATGAACATCCTGGAGAGAATGTTACTGGCCCTCCTAAGTAAACAAGTAAGCAACTTTCAGGACGCACTACAGTTTGCTTATCATCTACCTGCTTCAGTGAGCTCACTATCATCTGGACAAAGCAGGCAGTACTGTAAGGATCACGTTTAACGCAATTCAGCCTGCGCTGCTGTGTGAGAAGCTCCAGAGAACATGGGTGGATAACTCTATAATTGCCTAGATTATTATGAAATAATATAACTTTTTTGGAATGAATAAAGTTCATTGCAGTTCAATTCAATTCAATTCCAGATTAAGAAGCTGAACAAGGTCATCATAGTAGCAATGAAAATGCGCAATAATCTTATTACTATAATTTTTCAGTCCTTGTCTAATATTGTGTTTTTAAGTTCTTATTATGAACAATACTACAGTGTCTCAAAAATACAAAGTGAAGATTAGCTATTAATTATTTAATGACATCAAAAAGTCCAGGAAGGGTAAGGAAGTATCAGACTTTCCTGTAACAAGAGTTTAAACTCAGCAGAAAACCTTCCTGTCCAAAATTCCTCCCAGGGTAATGAGTAAGGGCCGCACGTTACCATGGATTTCACACCTGGAAACCGTACAGCACTCATTCTTCAGCGCAAACCACACAAAAGTTAAGCATATGCAAGAAATGTGCTTGAAAAAAGTGCCTGCAGAGTTCTGGGAATCCTTTTTATGGAGTCATGAGACTAAAGTGGAACCATTTAGACCTGAGGAACAGGAGTTGGGTTAAGATGTGCACAGTTTCTATGACAAGAGTAGTGCTGTCAAATATGGAAGTGGGTTCGTTCTTTTGTTGGGATGTTTTGCATATCCAGGAAGTGGTAGACCTAACTGTGTGGTGCCTTTTTCCCCATGATTTTTTAACCTTATGTAAAAAAGTCGCCTTACTATTCATTACTACATTTCCTTTTCAAACCATTTATGAAGACTTTAAACTGATATGTTTTCACTGCAAAGCTTGAAAACTTTACTCACCTCTGGGTGAAACTGCTGTTCAGTGCGAGAATGGCAATACTGGCAACTGTCTCCACTTTCACACTTTGAGGGCTCACCCCATTCATCACCATGCTTCACATTAGGGCAAGGAGTTGACCTGCATTCAGAGTAAAAAAAAAACCAACAATTTGTAATTAGACACCCCGATATTTTAACTTGTGCTCAATCAGAGCTCACCTGTACTTGAACTTTCGAGGATTTCGCCTTCGATCTCTACTGTTGTGGTAGTGGGGGCAAGCATATCCCTGTCTGCATAGTCTGGGGGGCTTTGTACACTGATCTGTTTTGTAATTGGCTAAAACAAAGTTGGTATCTGTGAGAAAAAAAAGTCAATGTTATCCTTCTTTCATCTTTTAATTTCATAAAACAGAACTCAGATTTGAGTAGCATTCAATACAACAATTGGCCTGTAAAGAAGGGTTGCACACCTTGCCACCGTGGATCTTCTGTCAGAGTTTTTTCAATCATAGCTTGGCTGGCAAGGACACCAGGCTGCAAATCAGGAATGCCTTCCCCAGATCCCAACTGTCCATTCTGGAGGGCCTCTTGTGCTTGGATCTCTCTGTTCACAAAAATTTAAATAATTATTTTTGATTCAATGTACCTTAAAATGCAAAACACCCTTGAACTTAAAGAGTCTTGTTAAAAGAAACTTTGGAAATCACTGAAATATAGTGTGAAAAAGAAATGTCTCTCTAAGGTTCTATCACGATATTTATTTAAAGCTCAAAATACTGTACAGATAAATATAAAGACACCGCATACTGCACTACCTGGACTACAGGATGTCTTAAACATTATTTATAAAACAGTGTTAATAAAATACTAAGAAAGATAACGTCATACAAATTCACTTGTTATATTTAACACTGTTTAAAGTAGAAGTTGCAAATGTATGGCCTGTGGGCCAGAACTGAGCTGCTAAAGATGCAATAATCCCCACTGTGAGGCTCTGCACAGTCTCTGGAAAGAGGGCACTTTTGGAAATTTGCACCAGGAAGCATCATATTGCAAGTCACTGGGACTGATCATGTCACAAGAGTAGCTGTTCAAACAGTCTTCTCTGACGCGTTTGTACTGACAAAGACATGCCATACCAGATGAAGCAAGATGGTTAGACCAAGAAACTGTACTGACGCATTTCCCTCATTCACAACTGAGGCATGTCTTTATAATGACAGCACAGTCAATGACAAAAAACTGAGACATGATGAAGCTGAACTATTTTTCTAATACACCTCGGGCTGTTTATCATCAGTTTGTAAACAAATGGTTCATTAAAAGGTTAACAGGATGTTCTTGTACTTCTTTCCATGAAAGAAAAAGGAAAACTTGAAGGTTTCATTTTCTAATCATACAATGATTTTACAAGCCCAGACCACCTCAAAACAAATAAGAGTCTATGTGCCCATAATTTATGAATGTGAAACCTTTATGTTTCTATCCATTGATACAAAGACTAATTATTTAAGCTCAATACCACGTTTATCTAGAATTGTTCCATATTTTTTAGAAATGCCCTCAGCCAAGCCTTAAAAAAAAACCCACAGTATACATCAAATACTGAATCCAAACCCATAGAAAACAGCTATTCTGCACTGCAGGGGCTTAATGTTCTCTATGTCTAAACTGGCTCATTTGTTCAGTACATTGTGAAGCTTTGAGTGAAAACTTTGGCAGGCATAAAAGAGGCCACTATTTGCTTTGCGTGTCACCTGATATCATAGACTGGAGGTCGGAGATCATGTGGCCCGTGAGCAAAAGCACAGTGGAGGCCATTCTTCACACAATGCCCTCGAGCATCTGTCTCATGGATACAAGTGCCAGTCTTGTAATATCGTAGATGGTACTTGCGCTCTGTGTCACCAGTGGTCCGGTGTAAATAAGGACAGCTAAGAAAAAACAGACAACAACATTTAAATTTTTTTCCACCAGCTAATTCAAAGAAATATCAAGATAAAGATGATCTGGCATAACAACAAAATGGTACACAGAACATGCCACCCCCTCACCAAAAAAAGAACACTTTTTACTAAAAGGGTTCAGCTGATGGGTAAAGTCTTAAACCCCTGCCCCCAAGTTACAATCATCCTGTCCAGGTTTTCTATTGGGCACGCCCCATTTCCAGGGATAATTATTGGCTTTAAACCACATGCCCATAGGCCCAGCCCACCTTTACTGGTGCCTCATTACTGGATATCTATGTCGTAAAAAACAAGAGAACAGTACGCTCAACTCAAAGGACTTAAACAGTCTAATAGGTGCTGACCCACCGAAACTAGAGTAAGGTTAATGACAGCATTAGCACTCGCAAATATATGCATAATACTTTTTAGTGTTACACTGACGGTGCAAAAATAAAAAAATGTGCAATTTTTGTACTGATCATACTGTAAAGAAGTAAAGAAAATACCTATACGTTTATAAAAGACCAGCATCCAAATATTTTCAAAGAGGTTTCAGTTCATATTAACAACATTCAGAGTCTCATCCTTGTGTTATCCTTAACTACAGATCACCATTTTTTGAGACAGCTGCCTTTGCCATTGGGTTAGGGTTTTATCTCCACCTACAATTAGTAAAGTAATACCTGATGAGTAACTGTGCAAATGTAGGTGCTAAAAAAGTGAATCTGAGCATGGCTAGTTAGAGACCTCTACAGGGGCAGGTGCCCAAATAAAATCTATACAGAGGAGCACAATATTTAACTGTGGGTCATGCGGTGACATCATATGATGGACTGTTAGGTGACAGATCAGGTTGATGGATTAATAATTAATAAAAATAAATATTCTTTTAAAGGGGGAAACTTGAGGGTCAAGGGGTAAAAGGGGCAGGTGCTCCAGCCCTGTATAGTACTGTATTTTGTTCTGGACGGCTGTTACTTTTACTTACAAAAATTAAATGTTCACATGTTTTAAATAAAAGATTTTATTTACAATGATACAATCTTTTCTAATTACCATGGTATCAAATTGGGTATAGAAAATCATGTGATTCTACTTGTACCCACCGCTAAATTTCTGGTATTGTGACATCCCTAGTCTGCGATTATGTTTTATGATGACTCTGATGAAAGCCACAAGCCGAAATGCATCAAGCAAACAATAAAGATGTTATTGTGTTGCTTGTACTTGAACTTCTTCAGAGTTTATGCTCTTCTCTGTGAACCTTGGAAGGAGGTGAAGTTGTGCCAGAAACCTCTACTCTGTTTCTACATTGCAGGGCTGACACATGAGCAAAGCCTCAAGATATGTACAGCAAATAAGCCTCTTGAATAAACCAAATTCTCCTTTCTTGAGCAGCAACAGTTGCTATAGCAACACATAAGGTCATGCAAAAATAGCTTCCATTAGGAGAGGAGTTTCTGTAAGGATTGAACATTTTCCATTAGTTCAACAATTTCACCTCTTTCTCTATTTCTCACTCAATTAAATGCTCCATCATAATTCCCTGTCACACTGAGAAGCTGTTGTCTTTATACACTACTTAGTGCAAATTAGATGGGAATGTCACTGTAACCCTTTTAGCAGTTCAATAATTAAACTTTCACCTCACTGTGGGCCCCAGCCCTTCAACAAAACCATTTTCCCCAGCAGTGACAGCCCACAAAATGTCCAACACACAAAACTACAGATGTTGTGTAAGCAGTAATGACATATGAACAACACAAAACTGTAAATGGGACACTCTAGAACATTTGAAAATATGAAGCTTAGAATATAAATAACACAGTCTTTAGCTCGAAGTAATACGAGCAGCGCTAAATACTGGAGGAAAAGAGGTATACTCTCATGCTACACAAATTGTGACTTCGTCAGAAATGTTACTAGTAATGTGTTGCCTTCAAGCTTGTTGATTTTATCGACCTATGAGCAAATAAGTCAGCAAAGTGAGTGGCTGATATTTATCTGTTGTGCCCCATAATTCTGCACTGGCTAAATATTCAAAGAATTTAAAACAGATAAGTAACTTATTTATTTGAATTAATTTATTGTAAGCGTGCAAGCGCCAACCTGTGTGCAGCCTGGTATGGCTGCTCTGTTCTTTTTCCTAGTCTTTTTACGTTTAATCTTTGGACTTCTAAACCTATCTTTTCTGATTTGTTTACATTTTCTAAGCAATTTCCCCCTGGGGATTAATAAAGTATTCTGATTCTGATTACGAAGTAACAAAAGCAAAGAAAAAAAACATAATGAAAAGAAAATCAGGATCAGCATTAGTTATTGGCTAAATTGTTACAGAGAATATGAGTACTGGACCAGAATTGAATGTTAAATGTATTAAGTAAACATATTAGTCACCAATGAGAGCAATGTGAAAAGTTATCACTATATTACATCTGTTGCAAAAAATCACACTTCAGGCAAGGAAACTAAATGATAAACACTGCTCATAAAGCAACTACAACAGCTGTTTTCCTGTGCAAATAAATAAGCTGCAAAACAACTGAATAAGATTTAAACTACACTCTGAGTAAAAATACAACTAACTTTCTGCCCTGTCTTTAGGGACGAAACACAAACACTAGAGCCTGACCAATAAAAATCAGTTGTCCCTTAATGAGTTGATACTGACCTATTAAAGATATGTCAGCATGAATGTATATGAACCTAAATGAAAAGTTTGTCGAGCAGAGCTGCAACAGTGTCATTGTTTACAATGTTATCAGCACTGTCTGCAACACATGAAGCAGAGGACGCAGTGTCTTTATAGGAAGTTGGTAAAAAGTTTGTAAAATGTACCACTGAAAATAAACAATGAATCCATCATTTTGTCCTTTTCAAATATTTTCCTTTTTTTGTATAACTTAACTGGAAGTTTCCCCACTTTATTTTCGTGTCACTAAACACAACTTTTCATCAGTCTGCTCTCATATCTTCTCACTCCTTTTCGAGTTTAAATAAGACAGGAAGTATTATTGTTTGATGTGAATTTTATAACTGTATATGAACACCGTGTAGATTGTCAGGGAGGTACAGACTGTGTATGATGTGGTGTACTTGAGCTCGAAATAAACAATCAATCAATCAATATACACTGATTTGTATTCATTAACAGGAAATGAAGTTTCCACTTTTAACCCTTTATTGAGCAAGAAACTATATTAGGTAACTTCAGTGGATGCCCAAATTGGCCTTCCTCCCCTCTCTGAGACGACATACAACCACATTGATTTCCCTCTGCCAATAAGCAAAGATCAGGCTACCTCACAGATAGTGACATCATGGCATCTAACCCCTAACTGACAACCTTAAACACATAAAAATGAAAACTTCTGAAAATTCGCAAAGGCGGAAAATATGTAATATGCTCTAATAACAGTCTACAGCTACATATTAGGTTAAAAGAAAAAAAGTATTAATGTCTGCATTCGAAGGGTTGCGGAGCAACCCAAGTTCGAGTCATACATGTCACAGATTGTCGAACCTCATTTTTATCACTTTTAAATATGTTATTCGTCAAAGATAGGTCACTTTGTGAACAACTTGGTTAGGCTTAGAAAAAGATCACAGTGATAGGTAAAATACACCCATTCTCAAGGCAAAATACAGGCTTCTTACATGAAATGGACTTCCTAGTGAAATCAATTATTTACAGATTTGTGCTCACCATCATGAAAAAGATTTGAAAATTCACATTCAAGAAACACAAACAAAAAAAAACAGATTGCTTTTTTGTGGCTATTTCACAAACTGCCATGACACTGGGCTGGTATAAAGAATTTCAGCCAATATAGAAATATTAGAAATTTTGCCTTCCTTTCCATTTATAATAAAAAAGTTCAGCATCAGTCAGGCTCTAACACAAGTACAAAACAAGTAACCTTTTAATGGCTATTTTTAATAAACAGAATCAAATCAGATTTTAAAACATGACTGATGGTTTATAACCTCAGAGCATGCCCAGATGAGCAAATGTGCACATAAGTCATTAAACAGAGAGCTTGTTTTGTTCACACAAATAGATTTCTCCTGCCACAGTAAACTGGTAAAATTAAGAAAAAAATTTAATGCTGAATAATCAGGGATGGGCATACGAACAGGGCAAACAGGAAATCACGATGTCTCTTTTTTTAATGCATCACACCAGCTGTGTAATAACACAGTAAAACATGGTATAAATGCATACCCCAAAAATGGGGATAAATCACAAAAAGGGGAAAAAATTAAATACACAAATCTAGGGTATGCACAGCATGTTGCTAACACTCTCTGTCCAACGGGAATTGAGGTGCTGGGCCCTCGTATCCTCAGTAGGATCCTTTTCATTATTTTTTTCCTCTCTTCTTTTGCTTTCTTTCTTTCCTCTGAATAGTATGATTAATATACTATCTTTATTTATTTGCTCCATTCCCTTAAACTAAGATGAACAGCAAGCTCTTTTTTCCTTTGCCCTCTCTCTCTCTCTTCTGAGTTTATTATGCACAGGCATGTACGCACACACCTCCAAACAGACATTCATACACCTTCAACCCTCAGTTACAGCAAAAAATAACTGTAAACATACATTTACAGTCACATACCCATGCCTAGTCACACTTAAACCAAAATGTCTTTAGCAATTTCTGTTTTTTTCTTGTCCCCCTATATTCTTAGTTCTTATGTAATCTTTGTATAGCCTTTATGTCACTACTGCACTTTAAGCACCTGTGCATTCATATGAAGTGTTTTTGAGTTATGTAAATAACAACCTTTTGTTCACATTAATTAAAAAAATGAATGGGCAGATAGTGAAATCCTGGGCCCATAGCAATACCAACTTAATGTGGATATCACTATATTTTAATCTGTTATTTATTCCCTCTGATGCCGGGGAAACAAATAGGCTGTTCAGCCCTTCATCACTCCTCAAACATTTAGCCCTAAAACTGTTGGCACACACCAGATAAACATGGGCCACTGCCACTGGTAATCTCATCTTATTTGGTGACAGAGTGAATGTAATCCTAGAAACAGTCTGCTCACACAAACATAATAAACACACCCTTATGCCTCCTGTTACTACAGGAGAAAGTAACATGTCTTTTTAGACGTGGAAATAAAGGAGCTGAAGTTTTGCAAAGTTTGTTTCAGTTTGTGTAAAACTCAAATTAGAAGGAAATAAAAAGCAGCTTTTGCAAAGGAAACCTTGGTAAATCCACACAAACGAGCACACAATGCAGGCCAAAGCCTCCTCAGCCCAAACATCACTCAGATGTCAACATTGACGCCTTCATGCTGTTGCAGGACAGCACGGACTAAAACTGGGACTTACTCATCTCCATCTGGGCAGATGCCTGTAGTCTCGTCGTACTTGGTGCAGTAAACGTCGGGGCTGTAGTTAAACGTCCCGTCTCTTCTTCTTATGGGTCGCCTTCGTCGCTGGTTGAGAAAATGCCAGTGAAAGCACGTAAAGGGTCTGTGCTGCGTACACTTGTGCTGGAGGAACAACGGGCACTGCTCTGTCCTGAACTCCTTCAAGTATCTGAAAGAAGCAGGACAGACAGAAAGGTACTGTCAAGATATAATAAGTAAGGGGGGAAGCAAAGAAAAAGTTTAGCGAGGAGTCGTGTTTTAGCCTACTATGTATTTTGGGTCACCGACGTTAGCTTGCTATGCTGGGTGTGAGCTACGCCTGTTTTCCGTCGTAACGCTGGTACGGAGCCCCTGAGCGTACGTTTATAAATGTGCGTAGCAAGAGGGGAACTCAAAATAAGGCCGAGCTATTTACAAGCAGACTGGTTAGCGAGTTCCTGGCTAATCATTTAGCGGAACGAGTTGACGGTGTAATATTCCCCAGACCTACCGAAACCGTTCACCAACGGCGCGAAACGCTTCAATACGGTCCTGCTAACAGCTGGTCGGCCAGTTAAGTGATTTAAGACGTCCGCGTTTCCCGCATTAGCGCGGGTGTCGTTAGCGCACGGTCGCTGTTTGCTATGTCAACGTTAGGTAGTCACAAAGCCAGGAAAAGCACCATGTTTTTAACGCGCGCACGAGAGTTGAGGAATGCTGGAAAAGCACGCGAGCAAACGCTGCACGTGCGCACGGGCGTCTTCGGCAGCGATCGATTTTGTTGTTTTTCTTCGCGGCAGCTTTACTCACGTATAGTGGGTAGGTTTCTCGGTTTGAGGAGACGCATTGGCCGCCGTTTTCGAAACCGACGGCATTTTCAGTCAAAACAATGAATTGCGCATGCGCTCGGTTCTGTTGCTCGCTTGCATGCATGTTCGCCCGCACGCCAGCGCGCTGCGGGGCGCCCAGTGCGGCTGCAGGGGGCGCTGCAAAACACTGGCCTCTGCCTCTGTTTATGCCTCCTGCTTTGTTACAGCGCAGTCTCATGCGTTTATGTTATTGTGACAGCATGTCTCACTGTAAGTGGGGTTTCACGTTTGTAATCTGACAAGAAACATGTGGCTGAAAAGGAGATGTGTTGAACTGTGGATGCCTTGAAGTTGATTAGCAGATAGAACAGCAGCTGAAATAACCTAACAGTTTTAATAGTCATTAAAATAGCAAAAGGTAATAACAAGGATAAAAAAAACTGTTACATTAGACTAAAGGCCAGTGACCTTCGTGTCAAAAGAGCCATATTTGAGCAATTTGGTATCCCAAAAATTTGTATGGAGCCGGATAACATATTTGTCCCTATATAGTGCATTGAGAATGTACTAAATTACATTTACATTTGTTGTTGTAACGGGACCAAATGTGCAAAAGTTCAAGGGGTATGAATACTTAACAGGCGCTGTAATTGGTCTGTTAATTATAGATTTAAGTCTGCTTATACTTCTTCTTTCGGCTACTCCCGTTAGCGGTCGCCACAGCGGATCATCTGCCCCCATCTCGTCCTATCCCTTGCATCCTCTTCCCTCACACCAACCCTCTGCATGTCCTCTTTCACTACATCCATGAATCTTCTCTGTGGTCTTCCTCTTCTCCCTCCTGCCTGGCAGCTCCATCCTCACCATCCTTTGTCCAATATATCTGCTATCCCTCGTCTGCACATGTCCAGACTATCAGCCTTGCCTCTCTGACTTTGTCTCCAAGCTTCTCAACATGAGCTGTCCCTCTCATGTACTCATTTCTAATCCTGTCCATCCTGGTCACTCCCAGGGAAAATCTCAACATCTTCAGTTCTGCCAACTCCAGCTCTGCTTCCTGTCTTTTTGTCAGTGCCACTGTCTCCAAACCATACATCATAGCAGGTCTCACTACCGTCTTGTAAACCTTCCC